>PVKM010001234.1:0-82291 GCA_004027735.1 Carollia perspicillata | reverse complement strand
GGATCTTATTTTATAGGACCAAGTTTTCAAAGTAAATGCATAGCTGGGCTGGCCTCACAAGGAAAATGTGTGAGACATGTTGGTGGAAACTCTGGTGACCTGGAGGGTAAAGGTCTTGTCAAAGGGAGTTACGGTACCAAGCTCTGGATAGTTATCATCATGAATGGAATTCAGCTTACAAATTATAAACTTGAGACTTCGGACAAAATGGTTTGGTATATTGATCATTATGTGCCTTAGGGAAAGGATCATGCATATATTACCTCCTTTCTCTATGCTAGGCATTTCAGAAATAGCTTTCACACATATTATGTCATAGGTACTTTTCCAGGAAAATATAGCCAGATCAGAAGGCAGTTTCTTTCTTTTTTAAATATTTTATTTATTTATTTTTAGAGAGAGAAGAAGGGAAAGAGAAAGAGGCAGAGAAACATCAATGTGTGGTTGCCTCTCACGCTCCCTGTACTGGGGACCTGGCCCACAACCCAGACAGGTGCCCTGACTGGGAATTGAACTGGCGACCCTCTGGTTTGCAGCCCATGCTCAGTCCACTGAGCTACACCAGCCAGGGCCAGAAGGCAGTTTCTGACTTACAAGATCGCCAGCAGCCATGGCACTATGTCAGCGGTCCAGCCTGATGCATGTCCTGTCACACAGGGAGGCAGTGAAACGCTGAGTGTAAATGAGACTCACCCAGTTTTTCTCAGCCACCATAGTTTGATAGCTGTCATTTTCCAGAAACAGATCATTATATATAAGTTTAAAAATTGTTTCCCCAGAACTTGTTAAATATGCTTCACTCCTCACATGTACCAAGGCTATAAAATAACTGAGAGTCAGAGAGTTCGTTTTTGGGTGGTGGGGGTAGTGGTAGGGCAGTAAGGATTTCCTTCTTGCAAGCTATGCTATGAGCCCACCTCCTGGAAGGGTAAGGGGTAAGGCTATTGGCCTGTCAACCAAAAGCCTAGGAAGAAAGAACAGCTTCTAAAGGATTAAATCAGGAAACTTTGTCTCCTGATTCTCACTTTGAAAAATTCAAAAGCCAGAGGTAACCGATGTGACAGCAGAAGCTATGTAGAAGTTGCTGCTGCATTCATTATTATTAGGTTGCAGAAGGTAAGACACAGACCAATTGTAGTTATATAAATGAGACTATATATGCTCCTGGACAAAGAGGAAGAAACATAACTATGCTAGATATCTACTGACTATAGAAGCACTAAAAAAGGAGCTGATAGAATGTCACTTATATCAAGAGAAATTCAGATAAAAATGGCCCCAGCAAAGGGGCATTTCTGAATTACACAAATGTTTCATATGAAAAGTCATTTTACCCTGGCTGGTGTGGCTCAGTAGACTGAGTGCTGGCCTATGAAGCAACGGGTCACTGATTCAATTCCCAGTCAGAACACATGCCTAGGTTGCGGGCCAGGTCCCCAGTAAGAGGTGTGTGAGAGGCAACCACACATTGATGTTTCTCTCTCTCTCCCTCTCTAAAAAAAATAATAAAATCTTTTTTTAAAATCACTCAAAAAAAGTCATTTTAAACACTGGCCCAGATCATAAAACTCCACACCAGCTTATAATATTAGCAGTCAAGTAGGAATTTCACTGACCCTCTTTGTAAGCCCCCCTTTCTATTTCCCAACCTGGAAAAGTGTAAACTTCCCTCATGACCATAATGTTGATGGATAGAACACACAAAATTGGTTTTCTGTTTTGTTTTTGTTTGTTTGTTTATTTACTTTTGTTGAGAGAGACTAAGACATCAGTTTGTTGTTCCACTTATTTATTCGTTTGGTGGTGATTCTTGTATGTGTCCTGATTAGGAATTGAACTTGCAACCTTGGTGTATCAGGGTGGTGCTCTAACCAACTGAGCTACCTGGCCAGAACAAAACCGTGTGTGTATGTGTGTGTTTAAAATCAGTAATCACTTCAAGATATTTTAATGGTTAACTAGTCACTCCGAAGACAACCAGTACAATTTAACTGCTTCATAAATAACTTATTTATGCCTAAAGGTAAAAGTTCTCCCACACTCTTCCACAGACATTTTTTTAAGTCAAAAGTTGGCAAATATTTTTCTGGAAAGGGCTAAATAATAACTATTTTACACTTTGCAAGCCAGATGGTCTCTGTCACAGCTTTTCAACTTTGCCATTTTTGGTATGAATGCCTCAAAAGACAATACCTCAATGAGTGGGAGTGTCTGGGTTCCCACAAACCTTTCCTTACAAAAACAGGCAGCAGTTTGAATTTGTCTCATGAGCCATAGTTTGCCAATGCCAACTATGGAAACAGCTTTATTCCTCAAGTTTATGAATATTCTCATTATATTATCCTTGAAACAGTGAGTAGTCCAATTGCTAAGACAACCAAAAGTCATTACTACTTACTTTAGCGGTAACTAAAGGCTTAGTTCTATTTGTCTCAACTGCATTTTTTGCAGTTTTTTTTATTTCAAGCACAAGATTTCAAACTTTCTGTAATTATTTTGCCTTTTAAATATTTTAAATATTTTGGTGGCTCACGCTGATTTCTATGGTTTTATTTACTAAATGATTTTGTTTCCTCCTCCAATAAAATAGATTTCTATTTGAATCAATACTACACCTCTAGATCAATGGACCTTTAGATTTCCAATATACACAATCCTAGTGGTTCAGTTTATAGTCAAATATAATATCTCTATGCACACTTAGGATCTGGCAAGTGGATGGATGGATGGAAACCTGGGATATACCACTGTAAATTTTACTGGAAAAGATTACTGGAAGTTTTACTCTCCACTAAAATCTTTTCATGCCTGAAGACTGGAAGCTTCACTTCAAGCACTTTGTTACATTGAATAAAGTGCCTGAAATCAAAGACATAAACAGTAGTTGTACCAGTGGGTTTTAAAGATATTAGCATAAGAAATAAATTTAATTCGTGTATCTGTAACATTGCCTTAGTTTATTATTTATTAGATATTAGGTATAAAATCTAGTGAGGCATTTGATTAATTGATTTTCAAGGTGTGACTCAAATCTAGGTATCACGTATCTTGGTGGATGTAAAATTATCTCAGAAATATGGCAAGCAACTTAAAGCAATCGAAGAATCAATTGTTGATATAATATGTAAGCAAACTATCAGAGAAGGTTATTTCCTCAGAAAGTAAATTTATAATGTGCTAAAAGTAACTTATCTTGATTCCAGAGAGATAAAAATAGGTGATAAAGCAAATGTAAGGAATTGAAAAGTTACTTATTTCCTTGTTTAAAGAGGGCGGAACCTGTCAGGCTGGAGGTTTTGTGGGTTTTGTTGTTACTCTTTTGTTATTACTAAGGTTTAAGTTAGAGTGAAAAAAATATCTTGATTCTTATAAATTGATGTTAGGTCTGAAGCTCACATTCTGAGAACTTTAAAAGAGACTTTTTTTTCTGTATTACTGTGGCAGTCTAAAAAGAAATTCTTCCCTGCATAAAATATTATTTAGAAGGATACTCTAAAAGATAACAATCTTTCAGATGCACAGCTGACTTAACATGAAAGTAAAGGAAAATACCCAGGATCCAAAATGAGAGAAAAGGCAGGAAACCAGACTCATCAATGGGATGGAATCCATGTTTGCCCCACAGGCTTTATGTCGTAAATCTCAAAATCCAAGAACCTTGGGCTGTGAAAGCAATTTAGAATGAAAAAAAAAAGCCTCGGGATTATGCCAGGAGTTCAACCAACTAAGGTCCCCGTACAAATCCAGGACCCTTGTTAGACTACAGCTACAGTGAAAGGAAGATTGAATATATATGAAAAAACTACTCACTATTACCCTAAGTAGGTGAGAAGGAAACAAGTGTGTATTGATTTGTAATATGGAAAAAAAATTCCTGAAAGTTAAAATCAATAGTACTGGTCTTTTGAAAGTTTGAGCTATGCATTCGTGTTGCCTGAAAAGTACAGAAAATGAAAAAAAAAAAGAATACAGTTCACTGTTCACTGTTGCTAGCCTCCAGAGATGTGCTACTGTAGTAAAAGTGAATTCTTTCTCATGAGGCACCATTTATGAAAATTATCAGAAGCAACAGACAGGATAATTAAACTTAAAAAAATCATAGAAAAATCAGAAAAATAATATAAAATATGTATTAAATATACACTAAAAAAGAAACTGCACATGTAAGCAAGGTGGACAAAAAAGAATTTATAGCAATGAAAATTAAAATTTTTAAAATGAAAACTCAGTGGATGAATTAAAATATATGAGACCCAACTGAGTAAAATTAGTGAAATATAAAAATCTGAACAAATTGCACAGAATATAACAAAATAAAATGAAACACATTTTAAAATTAAGAAAATATATTCTTTCCAGTACTATGAAATGGTACAAAACTATTACTTATTCTCTGAACAGAATGTAACAATTTAGATGCCAATAGCAAAAAATAAAAAGAGCAACTTGAGCATTATGCTGAGTGAAGTCAGCCAGGTGGTGAAAGACAAATACCGTATGATCTCACCTATAAGTGGAGCCTAATCAACAAAACAAACAAGGGAGCAAAATAGAACCAGAGACGTGGAAATAAAGAACAAAATGATAATGACTAGAAGGGAGGGAGCAGAGGGATAATGGCAGGGGGGCGAGGGGAAGGCTCATCAGGAACAGTATAAAGGACCCATGGAAAAGAGGCCCGGGAGCAGGGAGGGGACTGGATGTGGGAGTTGGGGGTGGGAGTGCAGGGAGAGAATAATGGGGAGAAAATGGGAACAACTATAATTGAACAACAGTAAAAAATAAAGCAGAAATAGATAAAGTAAAATACCACTATATTTAAAAAAAAGAGCAACTTGGAACTTAAAAACACACTACCAAAAAAGCATATTATAAAAATTACAGAATAATTGGAATTCTACAGCATTATGTATCAAACCTAAGAAAAATAGCTGAAGTAGTGCATGGAAGAAAACAGACACCTAGTCACTTGTGTTATATAAAACATCAAGCTAAGCATCCAGAGAAATAACTTAGAAATAAAACAACAAAATAAATCCAAATAAAGTGGAAGAGCTGGAAAAATAAAGATAAAGGGAAATATTAGAGAAAGTCAATAAAGCCATAATTTGATTTAAAAATAAAAAGTCTGGCCCTGGCCAGGTTGCTCAGTTGGTTGGAGCTTTGTCCCCTACATCAAAAGGTTGCAGGTTTGATCCCCAGTCCGGGTGCATACGGAAGGCAACCAAATGATAGTTCTGTCTCATATGGATGTTTTTCCCTTTCTCCCTTTCCCTCTGTCTGTCTCTCTCTCTTTCCCTCTGCCTTCCTCCCTTCCTCTTCCCCCCTCCCCCTCTAAAATCAATAAACATATCCTTAGGTGAGGATTAAAATAACAACAACAACAACAACAACAACAACAATAAAGGATATAACAGGTGAATTTGGACAAGAATGATTAAGGAAAAAAGAGCAAAGATGTGAGTAAATGTTACTAAAAATAAAAAGGAAAATAGTGTAGAGATAAAATATAGAGTAAAAATACTAAAGCAAACATTAGGAAAAACTCTAGACTGTTAAATTTGAAAACATATAAAATGGTGAATTTCCTAAAAAAAAGGAACTGCCCTGGCTGGTTTGGCTCAGTAGATTGGGCACCAAACTGCAAACTGAAAGGTCACTGGTTCAGTTCTGGTCAGGGCACATGCCTGGGTTGTGGGCCAGGTCCCAAATTGGGGACACGTGAGAGGTAACCAATTGATGTTTCTCTCACTCATCGATGTTTCTCTCTTTCTCCCACCCTTCCCTTCTCTCTGCAAATAAATAAAATAAAAAGTAAAAGTTTTTTTAAACAAAAGGAACTTTTAGAATAATGACTCCAAAATCCTTAATAAAAAATTTGGATCTTTTTACTAAGAAAATTTAATCAGATTAATCAGTAGCTATAAATCTTCCCATCAATACTATAATTATTTAACTACTAAGGCTATACAGTTTTACAAATGAATTCTAAAAAATGTCCAAAATGCAGAGAGATCTACTAGTACAGATGAAATAAAGAGAAGTAATGTTCCTAAATTCTTCTTAGGAAACTAGTGTGATTTTGATGACTTAACCAGCCAAGGACATAAGAATAAAATTATAAGTAAATCTAATTTGTAAAAATATAAAAATCCAAAATGAGTTGTATTAAATTCATTCTAGCAATATAAAAAGTAGATTAATGTATCAAACAAAGCAAAAAATGGTTTAACATTAGAAAAACCTGATAATATAATTTTCCACATTCATAATGACCAAATAACCATATGGCATGTTCAATGAACTGATGAAAGGCATTTGATAAAATTCACTAATTAATACTTATCATTAATGATAAAAATAGTAAAATTCTTTAAAACTGGGAAGAGATTATAAATCTCTTACTGTGATAAAGGAAAACAACTTAAAATTGAAGTTCACTGCCAAACTTTATAAGCATTACCTCTAAAGTGCACAGTAGGGCAATGAGGTAAGTGTCGTTGCTACTTTAATTCTACTTGGGACTGAAAGCTCTAGTGAACACAAAAACAAAGGTGCATTCAAGAGGGAGAATAATAATTATAAGTGAAGAAAAATGTAGTCATCTACAAATTATTTGTTATTCACATGAAAGGTTCAAAGCAATCTAGAAAGAATATTAGAAAAATAGAAATACAGCATGGTAGCTGGATATAAGGCTGTTGATGAAGAATCAATGGCTTTTCTAGACAATTTTTTAGAAAATATGTTTTTTAAGGATCACTTCCAAAATTAACAAAATATAAAATAATTATTTACAAATGCAAATGATGCTTGAGATTTGTGTGTAAAAAGTAACACTTTATTTAAAGTCATTAATAATAACTTTAAAAAGTAGAGATATATCACATTAGTGAGTAGCAGAACTCATTATCTTGATGACAATTATTTCCTCATTGCATTACACATAATCCTGAGTTGGTTTTTCATGTCCTTGGTAAGCTAAATTTTTTAAGTATATTTTATTAATTATGCTGTTACAGTTGCCCCAAATTTTCCCCTCTTGTCCCCCTACACTCGGTAACCCCCATTTCCTCCAGCAATCCCCCATTAGTTCATGTCCACGGGTCATGCATATCAGTTCTTTGGCTACTCCATTTCCTATACTGTTCTTAACATGCCCCTGCCTATTCTGTAACTACCAATTTGTACTTTTTAATCCCTGCACCTTTTCTGCCTCCCAATTGATAACCCTCCAAATAATCTTGATATCTATGATTCTGTTTCTATTCTGCTTGTTTGCTTAGCTTGTATTTTAGATAGAGTTGTTGACATTTGTAAATTTATTGCTATTTTAATGTTCATAGTCTTGTTCTTTTTCTTAAATAAGACCTTTTAACATTTCATATAATAATGGGTTGGTGATAATAAACTCCTTTAGCTTTACTTTGGGAAGCACTTTATCTGCTCTTACATTCTAAATGACAGCTTTGCTGGATAGAGTAATCTAGGTTGTAGGTCCTTGCTTTTCATCACTTTGAATATTTCTTGTCAGTCCCTTCTAACCTGCAAAGTTTCTTCTGAGAAAACAGCGAATGGTCTTATGAGGACTCCTTTGAAGGCAATTCTTTGATTTTCTCTTGCTGCTTTTAAGATTCTCTTTTCATATTTTACCTTTGGCATTTTAATTATGATAAATCTTGGTGTTGTCCCCTTTGTGTCCATCTTGTTTGGGATTCTCTGTACTTCCTGGACTTGTATGTCTATTTCCTTCACCAAATTAGGGAAGTTTTCTTTCATTATTTTTTCAAACAAGTTTTCAATTTCTTAGTCTTTCTCTTCTTTTTCCAACACCCCTATGATTTGAATGTTGGTACATTTGAAATTGTCCCAGCAGCTCTTTAGCATATCCTGTTTTTTTTTGGGGGGGGATTCTTTTTTCTTTTTTCTGTTCTGGTTGAATATTTTTTTCTTTCTGATGTTCCAAATCATTGATTAGATTCTCAGCTTCATCCAGTCCACTGTTAATTCCCTGTAAATTTTTCTTCATTTCACTTAGTATAAACTTCATTTCTGCCTGGGTCTTTTTTATGCTGTTGAACTACCCAGAGTGTTCCCTGAGTATCTTAATAACCAATGTTTTGAACTCTGCATCTGATAGATTGCTTAGCCGCATTTTGCTTACTTCTTTTTCTGGAGTTTTGTTCTGTTCTTTCATTTGGGCCATATTTCTTTGCCTACTCATTTTGGCAGCCTCCCTGTGTTTGTTTCTATGTTTAAGGTAGAGCTTCTTTGACTCTCTGTCTTAGTAGCATGGCCTACTATAGAAAAGTGCACTGGTAAGTTGGATTGAGTGCAACCTTAGGTAATCAACAGGGTGGGGCAACCTGCGTAAACCAGGTTGATAGTGTCTCCAATGTGGTGTTGCCGTTCTATGGCTCTGTATGGGGGAGGGTTCAGAAAGGAGACACTGCTGCTGCCTGGCCACTGGATTTTCATCTGGGAAGAAACTGTCCCCTGGCACTTGGCCTGATGCCAGAGCTTCAGTTTCTCCCTGTATGCCATTGGTGCCCTTCCACCTGCTGCCCTCATGTTGAAGCCCAGAGGGAATGAGTCTGCATAAGTCCTAAGTCCATTGTGATCTCTTTAAGTGGAGATTCCTAAGAATCCTGCAGTTTCTTCCACTGCCCCAATCCCACGTTATGTTTTACAGCCAGAAGTTATGGGGACTTATCTTCCTGGCACTGGAACTCTGGACATGTGGTCTGATATGGGATGGGGTTCCTTGCTCCCAAGGCATCCCTCCCAATTTTTATCCAACACGTGTGGGTGTGGGACCACCTTCTCCACATCTGCATCTCCTCGTGTCTCCGCGCATCTCCATATCTGTCCACCCTTCCTTCTCGTCCATACGAATGTGGCTTCTTTAACTCTCTGGTTGTTGGACTTCCAAATAGCTCAATTTTCTGACAGTTGTGGGTGATAGATGTTTTGTAGTTTAGTTGTAATTTTTGCTGTCATTGTGTGAGGAGGTGAGCTGTGTTTACCTGTGCCTCCATTTTGACTGCAAGTCTGCTAAATTAAAAAAAGGGGGGGGATGAATAGATGGTCAAGAATAGACCAATATTGGAAAGAGTAAAACAAAATGAGAGTTTCCAGTTACCAAGTTTACTACTATATATTTACTATAAGATATGAAAATTTATTGTAAGTATAAATTGTAGTTGGGTCAGCCAATTTTTAGACTAAACTAAAAGAATCCCAATGACAAAAACCTATAACATTTATTTACCTTCAGACAAAATGAGAAAATAGTTTTTGAAATGTCATTACTCAAATTTTTTAAAATTATAAAATGATGTGATATTTTAAGTGGTACATTGTAATTACCTTTTAAGATCTATTAAGTGCTCACAAAATAAAAGGGTTCATTATAAGTAAATCATAGCCATGCATCTATAAAAATTTGATGGATGAACTCAGAAGCACTACATGTTAAGAAGAAAGGATGAACTCTTCAGGAAAAGGGGTGGTTAGTCCACTGGTTAATCAGATGGGAAATAAGGGCAAGTTGCTTCCTACCTGAAAAATGCTCACACTCACACATGCACGCACACACACGCACAATGCAGATTGGCTAAATATATAAATATGAAAACCAAAGTTTGTAGAAGTATATTGCAATGGCTTTTGTTAGGAAAGAATTTTTTAGGAAACAAAAAGCAGTAACCAGAAAAGAAAAGACAATTAAATTTTCTTGCATTAACAGTAAAAACTTCTGTTCATGAAATGTAACAAATGCAAGGTAAATAGGGAAAAAATGTTGCAATGCCTATAACTGATAAAAGATTAGTGCATAAACTATATGAAAACCATTTTGAAATTAAGAACAAAAACTTAAAATCTAGTGGAAGTGTGGGCAAAAGATGTACTTTGATATAAGAGATGACCCCAAATCCCCAAATAGTAGGGAAAGATTATTAATTGTACCAATAATAAAGGAACCAAAATGAAACTATAATTACATATAATTTCACACCAAATTGGACCCCCAAATACTAGTCTAATGATTCAAAAAGGGAGAAAAATGAACACTACACTGATGACAGGAATATATTTAGTATAGCTCTCTTGGAGAGACTATATGTGACACAGTAAATTAAAAAATGAATATAGAATATGAAATTCCATTTCTAGGTATATAGTTTAGAGCAGCAATTTTCACCTTGGTGTGCCACATGAATTTTTAAAATAGGCAATACCTGACTAGGTATTGCATGATTATAGGCATTGCATGATTATATTTTTCCTCACTTATAATCTTTATTCTCCTTCTTGAATCCACATTTATTTTCCTGTTGATTAGAGCTTTCTGTCCCAGGTAGAACTGTAGTGACAACAGACCTTACTCCCCTCTTTTCCCTTAGATTGTCCAAGAAAAAAATGACAACAGCCACCCCAACAATAGCCGTCCAGTGTGAGTGAATCAAAATTATACCTATTTTTTGTCAGATAAGCAAAAATATATATTTTTTGGTGTGCCACAGAATTTTAGTAATTAGTATATGGGAGCCATGAGATGAAAAATGTTGAAAATCGCTGGCACAAGGAGGCATGCATAGTAGCAATGTTATGATAACCAAAAATCAGTGTAGCATATTAATATTATGTAATACTATATATGTGTGCCAATAAATGACCTACAGCCACATATATTAACATGGGTGAATTTCACAAACTATATTGAATAAAACCATTGTTACTCGAGAAGAGTGGGAGAATAAAGAGTGCCCAAGAATTGCAAATAAAAAATTTAGGTTGGTTTTCCTTCTGAAGGAGAAAGGAGTATACAGTATATTTAAACTGGCTGGTATGTTCAGTATATTGCTTATATATTTTGTCTAAAAATGTTTAGAATAAAATGTATAAAAAAATAAAAAACTGCGTAAACATTTCAAGCTCCTGTTCTTTCTTATGGCATGGCCTCCAGTCTAAGACACCATTTGTTTTTAATCCCCCAAAGCCTTGCTCACCCTTTCGGAGTGGTTGCTCCACTACATGGATGTTCATCTGTCTCCCTCTTTAGTTTCTGATTCTTATGTCATCGGAGAGTCACAATACGTCTCAAACAAATAGTGTGGCGGAGAAAGTGTAGCATTTGCTGTACAATAAAATAAACAGCACTATTAAAATCTCTCAATTACATACATCAGTTTCAAAAAGAATTTGATATCAAGAAAGGTCCGGGCCCGCAGCTGTGGAATCAGTTCGGCTGTTCAGAGAAATGCTCCAGAGCCCAGTACTGCATGAACACAGAGCGGGCGAAGGCTTGCCTCATTTTTCTCTGATTTTTAAGCAAACTAAAGTAGGTATGTTCCACATTTCCTGCCCTATTTTGCTGAGGGTAATAAGTATATCCAGTGCTATAAGCAAGCAATGGAACATGGTTGGTGCAGGAGTTTAGGAAATGTGATATTATTTCTTTATAAAATATGAATGTAAAAAATTCAAGCAACCACAACCATAAAAGTGGGAATAAGACATATATAGGCTAAACTGACAAATTTGGCACTGATATGTTTACTAATAAAAAGGGCAGTAAATGTTGCCACACAAGAAAATTGATATATTGTTACAAAAAAACACTAGAAAGAAGAAATCTTAAACCAGTGTCTTTAATGAATTAGGGCACCAAAATAAAGATGTAATAAGGAGGAAATTATCCGTAGTGTGTGACTCTCAGGAGGTGTTGATGAAATTTTCCTTTGAAACATACCATTCAAAGGAATTGTGAGGCTTGTGTGTAATAAAATAGTAAAATAGGGCTCAGCCTGGGGTTAAAGAATCAGTGTGTAATCACTGCATTGGTACTTGGTACAACTCAACTATGCAGTGTGTGTACAGGGGCTAGATTGTCATAAAATTGTCAAACAGCTGTGACATATGAGATCTGTCTGGAAAAAGTCCAGCCATTGTTAATATAACGAGAAAGGTTTGTGTGACATCAGTGTAGCCTGGCAGCCAGGGAGAATGTGAATGCACATGTGTGAACAATGGTAACTTCACTGTACTAGTCAGTGGGGGCAGTAGTTGCCATTGAGTGAGCATGTGTACTGTGTGGTCATCGCATTCAAAATGACTGAGTGAGTAGAGCAACGACTCTGCATCCAATTTTGCATTAAGCTTGAACATTCCTCCACAGAAACTATTTGCATGATTCAGAAGACTGCCGGCTATGGGCAACTGGTCGCTGGCAACTTCCTCAAAACAATGTGCCCTCTCAGGCATCACATCTCATGCAGAGCAGAGTTTTTTGGTGAAACATCAAATCACCCAGGTGACTCAGCTCCCCTACAGCTCAGATTTGGCACACTGTGACTTCTGGCTTTTCTCCAAAACTAAAATCACCTTTGAAAGGGAAGAGATTTTAGACCATTGGTGTAATTCAGGAAAATATGAAGGGGCAGCTGACGGCGATTGAAAAAACTGTGTGAGGATCCAACGTGCTTACTTGGAAGGGGACTGAGGCATCATTGTCCTATGTACAATGTTTTTTGTAACTTCTTCAGTAAATGTCTCCATTTCTTGTACTACATGGCTGGATACCTTTCTGGACAGACCTCATATGAGGTGATACATCTTCCCGCTTGAGAAGCAGAAGCAAAGAAAGGGTGAAGCAGGTGGTGGCATGTGGTAGCAGGATGCATCAGAGTCGTAGGGTAACTAAGAAGAGCAAACCTACCAGTTTGCTTCTAGTAATACAAAATGAAGTGGGCCACGTTAGGGGACAAAGAAGCAAAGATACAAGTAGCGATAGGGTCCATAAACCAGAGGCAGCTGTGACACAAATCCACTCTTAGTAGAACGTTGCAAAGGAATATTTCTTAAGCGTTTTAACTTGGGGACAAGAAATCATGCAGTATCCTAATCTCAAGGGAGTCCTCCATGGAGGCTACTTGAGCTGGGTCCTGAATGAGGTGAGGGGATGATCTTGATCATAGAACATCCTGGGAAATGATGCAAAGGCACTGAGCCGGATGCATTCCTGAGTGGAGAGTCACTGCATACCACAGCGTACTAAAAGCCCTGACAAGTGCTGTTTTAAAGAATCTTCAAAAAAAAGTTGTATGTATTTCTCCAACTTTTTAAAATTTCTAAATGTGTTTGTTAATGTTGGGGCTGCTTTTCCTTAGTCACTTACTGATGTAGTGGGTCAGAGATTTCACGTCAAAGTCCCAATCATTTTGCAGGTTTTGTATTGTTTTGTAAGGCAATACATGTGAATACAAGTAAAAATGTCACTGCTTAGCATATTCCCTAGCTCATAATAGTAAGTTTGTGTTAAGTAATTGAAATGCCAGGTGTTATGATAGTTCCTTTAGACTAAGTCAGTGATAGGTATTTTTCAGTGCCGCTGGCATTGCCACCACACCATTTCAATCACTCTCAACGCACCTGGGAACCACCTTCCCAATCAGTCTTCTGTCTTCCTGCCACCTTCTGGGATCACAACTTCATACAACCCCAGCTGGAATAAGCACCTTGAAAAGCAGTTTCATCTAGTCGCAACTCTGATCAATAACTGGTTACAGAATAAAGCTAAAGCTTTCTTATCTGATATTCAAGGCTCTTTCCAATTTCACCCCAGTCTACTTTTGAAATTCATGTCTCCATCATTAGCCCAGCTTGAAATTTCCTACCCATTACCTATGCTCAGTGCTCTGTACTACTCAAAATAATATTCCTCTCCCCCAAATATAAATCTAATCTATGTTACTCATATTTCAAAGTTCATCTCAAAGCCTATTTTTATGAGCCTTTTATCACCATCACACAGCTTGTCCTTCCCTTTCTTCCTTCCCGATTTCAATGGCATTTGTTGTCTGTAGTACTAATGTAATATATACATGCATGAAAATTATATCGTGAGTTTCCGAAAGGCAAATGTGAATTTACTTCTTTTATTTTTATTAACAACAGAATGGTTGTCACCTCATAGCAAGTACTCAACATATATATGTTGATTGATTAAACACGTACGTGTAAATTACCATAAACAAATGCAATTCATGAATTTTCTAATATAGTGGCTCTCATTCCATCATTAGCTAGTTTGTCTTATTTCATAATACTTTCTCGTTTTCCCCTCTTATCCCACACATACTTTATAAAGTGCGGTCTGTATACATTTGCTTTTTCTCCCTCTGTACGTATACATATATGCACATACCCATTTGCACATATTTATAACACATATGTGTGTAGCACAAATGCAGATTCTCTCCCTATATAACATATTGTATATGACATATCTGTGACACAGTGTTGGTTTGACAACATAAAGTGACATTTACGACTGTGTAGTTATCCTTAATTTTTGTTTCTGAAAATTAAATAAACCAAAGGTTGGCAAATCTGACCCATTCCTTATTTCTGTAAATAAAGTTCATTGGAAGATAGCCACACCCATTTGTTTATGTATCAGCTGTAGTTGCTCTCCCCCTAAAAGGAAAGTGGAGTAGTTTCATCATGGAGCACGTGGCCCAGGAAGCCTATGGCATTTACCGTGGCCCTTTACAAAAAAGTGTCTGCTGACACCTGATAAGAGATAAAAAATGTAATGCTTTTTGTTTGCATGGTTCTTGAGACCCAACTGTCACAGATGGATTGATCTTCTTCTTTTTGACTTCTCCCTTTATTCACTTATCGTAAATAGGAGTCTGATACTGGGCCCATTCACCCCAAGGGACATTATTTGCAAATCATCCTTTTTGTTCTTTGAGACATTCTGTTTCAGGTATACTGGTCTTGAAAAATGTGAACAGTGTTATCAAGGAGATCTCAGAAGGTGTAGAAGTTGAGCTTAATCTAGAATTATTTTCTTCCAAAGTTCCTTTGATTATGCAAGGCCTAATTAACAACCTAAATCATAACACGAAGAATGTGTTTGGTTTGCAAAATCAAATCAATCGCACAATTTATGTTCCCTGAAGCTGCTGCTGCTCATTTTTAAAGAAGCACATCTCTTCCAGCTGCGGATGTGTGCCGCTCTGCCTCCTAGACAGTGGGGGTGTCTCATGCTGATCAGTACAGATGCCAACGATCAAAGCTATTAAGCAAATTTCTTTTGTTTTTAAAGAGACCAGTATTTTGGAACTGAAATTAGACTATAATTTAATATATTATAGGTGTTTAGCAAGCCTGTGGAAATAAAGTGATATGCACTATTTCATAGTAACATTAATTTCAAGGTTTATTCTATTAACAGGATTTGAATGATATTAATATATTTATATGTCCCAACCTGACAGAATAAATTACTAATTTATAACAAATTCTGAAAATATAACATTGAAAAATAATATTTTTATTCCTGAATAATATAACCTTAAACAACTAAAAGAGAGGATATGCCACATTTTAAAGAGACAAGCATCTCTTCTTAATGAGTTAACAAATGGACTCATTTGACTCTAAACAAGGTTCACTGACCTTCTCACTTTCAAGCAAACATCTGTGCAATCCCTACGGTGTGGGTTTTGACTCAACCTTTTCTTATTACCAGTGTCTGTTTTGCGTAATGAAGCTCTGGCAATTAGTCATATTCTTATTTTTTTTAGTTTTATCAACCATTTCACTATATTAATATGCCATTCATTATGGAATATAGCAGAAACAGTGATACTAAGCAACCTCAGAACTTGAAGAACATGACTTTTTGCCAAGCAAAATCATTGTACAGAAACTACGTGTAGTGGAGTGGAGGTGGAATCGCACCACAGCTTGGGTAGTCAGGGTAATGTGCCTCCGTTCGCAGAGCAAGATTGGGACGTTGCTCTCATTCACTTTTCCCGCATGTTGAGAAGTTAGATGAAGGCTGAGTTTTAGCCAAAATTATTTTTCATGCATTGGCACAAGAACATCCTGCCTTTTTATTGTTATAAATTTACTAATTGGTACCTCGTATTTTAAATTTCTATTTTTGCTGTGATATGGGTATACTTTCAGGATATCACAAATTGACTCTGAAAAGGACAAAGGAAGAAAAGAACATAAGTCACTATAATAACAAGTCATATTATTTGAAAGTCTAAGAGATTTGGAATTCGTACATAGCATAACATTTTTTACTTGTGCATGCAGCAATTACTTTTGAGCCCACATATTCATTTAAAATTTAATTTAAGAAAGAATACTCGTGGGACACATCTTATAATGCCATTAGCATCAGTTGAGAGAATGTTCCTGAGCGTCTCTCCATATCGGAGTCATGCAGAAAGAGCTGGCCATGTGAATAAGAGAAACATTTGATAAAGGTATCTCAGAGCAGGGAAAATTCAATGGTATTGATTCATATTTTATACAGGGCATTTCTACAGAGGGCGGGGGGCAGAATAAATTTTGTTGTGGAAGAAAGAGGTAGAAGGCAGCCAAAAATTCACAGAGTAGGTAACATTTACTCTGACATAATTTAATAGTAAATAAAATAATTGCATAGAAATATTTCACTGCATTTACAATGGATTAGGAAAGCTATTGCCTATCTCAGAGCCGAATCATTCAGGGAGGTCAGCAACCACCAAGAGGAACCCTGTCGGATCGCTGTACCATCTATGTCTAGCTAGCCATGGGCATGAGTTGTAACAGCTACTGGGTTGGTCATTCAGCAAATTTGTTGAAATTTTACTATGTCCAAGGCATACTTGTTGAGTACTAGGCCTATAGTTGTGAATAAGACACAAATGTCAGGTTGTTGATATTCTAACAGTATAATGCAAAAAAATGCAAATAGGCTATTTAAGTAAGCATTTTACAAATGAATGTAGACAAAATGCTGCCCGATTCACTGCCCTCAGGAATTTACAGTCACAGATAAACATAAAATGTTTTTTTAATTCTCACTCAAGGACATATTTCCATTGCTTTTAGAAAGAGTGGGAGGGAGAGAGAGAATCATCCATAGGAGAGAGAGACATCAATTGGTTGCTGCCTGTATGTGTCCAGACCAGGGACTGAACCCACAATGCAGGTATGTGCCCTGATCAGTAATGGAACCACACAACCTTTTGGCTATGGGATGATGCTCCAACCAATGGAGACACACTGACCAGGGCATGGATGGACTTTGGCAAGGCTCTGATTCTAGTTGTGTGTGTATGCCTGTATATGTGTGTGCACAAACATATATATATATGTTTGTGTATATATATATGTGTGTGTACAAACATATATATATATATATATATATATATATATATATATATATATATATATATATATATATAACTGAGTTGCCTCTTTTGTGAAATAATCTAACGATGAGTCTCAGTTGCTTTACAGGCAATGCTTCAGCCCCCAGACTGAAAGGCGGGGTCACTGTAAACCTTCAACACGTGCTATTCATGTGAACCCACACACTCACGCATTACAAGCTCTCTGGTTGATATCTCTAGTTTGCTCACACTAGGAGAGCTTTTCTCAATGCGCCATTTATGTTTTGGATATTTTTGGTATTATTAAATCCTTTTATTAAGACATACGAATGAGATTGGTAAACAGAATTTCTATATGTGCCATCTATTTTCTCTTTAAAATGTTGCTTGTGGGGTTTGTGATGCAATTTTTAATAACACATTTTACTCTCTGCCTCTTTCATAAGTAAAATCTGGATACATATCATGAGGTAAATGCAGCCTCTGCTGGTAAGCTGTGCATATTTAAGTAAGGTAATATTTTAAATGGAACATTTGTCTTTTTATATGTGAGGCATTTTTCAGTACTATATGTGATATCTATTTATCTATACTTGTCACATTTCTCAGTAATAGACATATGGAAAACTCTGGAAAAAAATCAAATACAGAATAAACACATAATCTCTCTTAGGTTGAAACACTCCATTTCCCCTAGAAGTAGAGACAGTTCAAAATGAATCTGTTAAAATTGAGTCCATCTTTGTAAAAATTCATCCTATAAACTATGACTCACTTATTTCTTGGTTCTTAACATGATGAAACTTCTCTGGGAGTTTCATTGCTGCTGCATAATTACATGCTCTCTAAGTTGTGGGGAATCTTACTCTTACAGGTTACGGAAGGATCTTGCCATGAGGCACAATACGTGCTGTCGGATAGCAGAGGCATCCGGTGCAGGTGTTAACAAGTGTAGAAGATCGCACATCATCCCACGCCAAGTTCTTAGCAGCAAATACGGCCGGCCAGTCGGCCCTTTCTTCCCCCACTTCCACTTCCACACTTCCGTTTAATCAGAAATCAGAGATCGTTTCTTACCTTTTTGAAGAAAAAAATGAGAATTTACTTTTTATAATTTTAAATTTTTTTAAATTACTGTTTGCATTCATTATTAGTTTGCACTGGTTTCAGGTGTACATCATAATGGTTAGACAATCGTATACTTTGCAAAGTTCCTCCTCATATTTCCAGTACTCACCTGGTACCATACATAGTTATTAGAATTATTATTGCATAGATATTCTCTATGCTGTACTTTACATCCCCATGACTATTTTCTAATACTGATCTACATTTCTCAATCCCTCTAAGAGCCCAAGCTCAGGCCCATGTGCCTCAGTGGACTGGGCATCATCCTGCAAATGAAAGGGTTGCCAGTTTGAATCCTGGTCAGGGCACATGCCTGGCTTGTGGGTTCCGACCCCAGCTGGGGCACATGCAAGAGGCAACTGATTGATGTTTCCCTCTCACATTGATATTTCTCTGCCTCTAGTTTTCCCTTCCTTCCCCTCTCTCTAAAATCAGTAAAAGAAAAACAATTAAAAAATAAAACAGCTCCATATAGATGTTTTGGCATTCAAACATTATTGTTCGACTCATAGGAGTATATCGGATACATCTTGATTTATTTTACTTTATATTTTAGTGGAAAGAATAAAGGCAACTTCTACAGTGAATCTAAGTGGGAATACTGGGATGAAGTAATTTATCACAAGATGGAAAATAAAGGAAGGGAATGTGCTAAAAATTTGCACGACATTGTATACTGTCAAGCATTTACAGCTCTCAGTACTCTGTATGCATGCATAACCCACATTATATGCATGGGAAATGCAAAGCTGATCATGCCTGAGCAATTGGAGACAGCTTTGCCAGACTACAAACTTAATCTTCTAAAAAAACCTGCTTCCTTACCTTTGTGCTTTTTTTTTACATTAATTTACTTTTGTTACTTGCTTCACAAAGTGGTGACCATCCTCTCCAGCTCCTTTCATCACGGTCCTTTGGACAGTTTTCTTAGAGATGAAGGATTCGTCCTGAACACCTGAGACATAGCTCGAGAGCAGCTGTTTCTTGTTAGATCTCTTGTTTTCTGATGATTAAATTTCAAAGTTAAAAATTGCCTATTGCATCTATAAGCAATATTCGGGTAACACATTCACAAGCACATACACAGAACTATAGACTCCTGTTTCCGTCAGGCTTCCAACTGATCTATTTCAGTGCTCACTGTGATCTCAACTGGGGTCACTGCAGAGAGGTTCATAATGCCTAGCTGTATACTTCTGGGTCCCTCAGGGGAAATGACTACATCATTTTGAAATTTATAGTAGCAGAAAGATAGCTAGTAATGTGCCTTAAACTTTAGCAATAAAATATCTTGACAACAGTTTTCATAATTCTTCTGCCCGCATAATTCTAAAAGAAATATAGTTCAAGAAGTATCAGATGATCAAAATACAAAATTTTGACTCTACAATTTACAAATATTTTCAATGAGGAAGAACTGGACAGTTATCCCAACAAACTAAAATGAAATTCACAGATAAATTAGGATTTTCAAATAGATGCAGTGGTTAAGACCTGCAGTGGTCAAATCTCTTACAGTTTTGGTTTGAAACTTTTTCTCACCGTCTCTTGAGCAAGCTACTTAAGCAATCTAACGTCTGTTTCCTCATCTGTAAATGGGAATAAAAATATTTACCTATCTCAAAGGGTTTTGATGATTAAATTAGATAATATTTATAAAGTAATTACCTTTATGCCTGGCTAATAAATATTCAGTATTTAGTTTTTTAAAAATCTGCTGCCTTATCTTTGTGATAAGTCACATGATTCATCAGAAAGAAATAGAACTGTCAACAAAAGAAGATAAATAGAAAATTTAACATGAATAAAATTAGGAAAATTAAAGCATCCAAATGGTGAAATTTAGAAAAATGTTTTAAAGAAAATAAAAGGTCTATAACCTTACATCCTACAGGTAATTGTTCAAGTCTCAACTTCCTGGGAAGGCCTTTCCTCCCCGCCAGATTTAAGGTTTTGAGCTCCCACCCCTATCCCCACACTCCCTGTTTCACTACCCTTCTTATTTTTGTCCTGTCAAGCACCTAGACCAGTTCTTGACTCATAGTAGGTGCTAGCATTTGTTGAATGAATGAATTACAGATTAAGTACGACAAAGATGAAATACATGCATTGCTTAGGGAATGTGATATAAATTTAACTGATAACAGAATAAAAGCACTCTGTTTATCTCTACCTTCATCTTCTTCCATAATGGGAATCTTTTCCAAATAAAGGAAAAAATCACATATTAAAAAGGAAACAATCCTTTCACATCAGGACAGTCTAACCTATGCTGGAGTCAAAACAAAGCCCACAGTTGTGTAGTCCACTGTGGGTCTGGTGCTCTGCTTGGAAGGAGACAGTTTTACAGGCTCTTTCTGCCTTGTTCTGTGATATCTTAACTACATGGTGCCTAAGTTCACTGCAGAAAGGAAGAGAGGAGAAT
Organism: Carollia perspicillata; assembly: GCA_004027735.1. NCBI lineage: Eukaryota > Metazoa > Chordata > Mammalia > Chiroptera > Phyllostomidae > Carollia > Carollia perspicillata. Next base: position 61,546 of record PVKM010001234.1, on the reverse strand, counting down.
TGTACAAGGGTTTTATGGCTAGAGTTGTAAGATACAGGTAGGTGGGGAGGTGGGGAGGTGGGGAGGCGGGGCAGCGGGGAGGTAGATATCCCTCTACATCTTACTGGTCAAAACTCAGGCGCATGGTTCAAACATAACTGTAAGGGAGGTTGGGAGATGTCCTCCAGTGTGCAAGAGGAATTGGTTCGGGGAGAACATTAGACAGTCTTTGATATAACACTTGAAAAAGACACTTTAAGTGAATTCAAATCCCCAGCCCAAATTAATTGATTACCATATGTAAGGAATTTCATGTTCAATTGTAGAATAAGTAAGAGTAATTATAGTTAAGTTTTGAAAAAATAGAAGTGATCTGAAAAAATAGAAGTGATCTGAAAAAATTGAGACAGGAAATGTTTTTTCTAATTTTGCTTTTAACATGGTGAAAGGGACAAATTCTAAAAGAATCACACTGGCAAACATATAAATTATTTGTAAAACACTAGAAGAGATGATTAAACAGATGGTTTATGAACCCCTAAAAGCAAGTGGTGATAGCTAGGAGCAAAATGAGTTCATTAGTAAGTCAGCGTAGTTGGCATAATTATCAAATAAGTTCATGACCTGAGAAGGCTGAGGTAGACAGAAATGTAGTGGATAAAATTACTAAGCTTGAAGAATCTTTTAATAAGCTGGAATAAGGAGATAAAATCATTACCCGATATGCATATGAGGAGAAACCAGGGATGTTGGTTGACTCTCAACTCAATGTAAGTCAACAATGTAAAAAACATAGTAAAGGACTTAATCTATTCTTAGACTATACAGTGATAACAGATTAAATTCAAGAGTAATTAGTTGTGACCAAGGCCTGTCATATCAAAGTGTGATTCTACTTATTTTTTAACACTCAACAAGATTCAAATGAACTGAATTTATTGTCTTTCTCTTATAACCAATTTCTTCTGTAATCTCTAGCCTGATTAATGATTCCACTATGGGAGTTGTTCATGATTCATTCCTCCGTTTCACTTTCTGTATGTTATCAGAGATTTATGTAAACTTATCTTGTATATTGTATCTTCCATATTTTATATTTTTATTTATTCTCTATGTTATCACTGTGGGTTTCTTGGCTGTTGGACTTCCTGTTTCCTGCTCCCCATGCTTTATTATCTTCTACAGTATTACAATAGTCCCTTAAGGAGGATGTTACTGCCACTGCCAGCTCTCTCCGATTTAACCTCCACACCGTTGGGTTGGTGTTTCTAAAACACATAATCTGATTAGGTTATTACCTTATTAAAAGTCTTTCCTTTATTGCAATGCTTCTTCGGCACCATCTATGACTGGCAGTGTCCAGTGGTATTGGGGGCACTACTTTCCTCTGTCACTCAGCTTTTACTACGCAATAAGCAATAATCTCAGTGGCATGCAGGCAAAGCATTTGTTTCTCACTCCCACATTACATGCTGACTGGGACTCAGCTGGACTTGGCTCCAGGCCACGTGTCATGTTGATACCTGACAGATGCACATTCTATGCACATTCTGAGCCTCTGCTGTATCATGCCCGCTAACATCCCACTGGACACAGCAAGTCACGTGGCCCAGGCCAAAGCAAGTCACATGGCTAAGCCCAAAGTGTACTTTAGGAAATACATTTTTTTCTTTTTAACCAAGAGGCCATGGCAAGGGTTTGAATGTACAATATAATTATGAGGGAATAGAGGAGTGAGAGCATAATACAGTCTGCCACATGACCTAAGCACACATTTCTTTTTTTAATTTATTTATTGCACTTTTCCATTACCATTTAGTGCCCTTACACCCTCCCACCCTCACCCCCACAATCACCACACTGAGCACACATTTCTATGGCTGAATCTTGATTGAGCCTTAACTCACTTTGTTTCTGGTGGAGAATGTTGCTCCAGTCTTCCTGTTGATTGGGTGGAGCTACAGGAACACTTCAGCAGTGACACCTCCATTTACATGACATCACGTGGGCATTTAGGAGAGCATTCAGGTGCACTGATGTCCTCACATGACATCAGGAGGCAATGGCCTACCCTAGAACTTCATAAATCCAAATCCTGACTCATAAGTCTTTCCATGTTACACTCTCCTACTAAGTATTTTGTTACAGGAAACATTGATCATTGTAAGGATATGACTTTTTGAGATATAATTTAAAAATAATATATATCATCTTTATTAGGATATGCTACTTCAGTTATTTTCATTCCAAATTCTGGGTTTATAATATTCTTTAAATCAAGATTTTCACCAAAATATTCACTTTCAGAAATAGTAATTGGAAGTAATGACATCTATTATTTCTAATTGCTTTTTTTTCTATCAGAAACCAAATTTTGCATGGGAGGGGCACAGATAATACTTACATAAGAATGAAATAATTGAATTTCAGCCAGCCATAATTATTTTTTCCACAAATGTAATTTTTATCTGGATTACTAAATATATAACTGGTATTTAATTAATATTACTATTAGTCACTATTAAAGCTTAATATTTAAGAGTATTTCTTTACTTGAGGGCAGACAACATATATTAGACATCAAAAGAATGCTAGTTAACAATGAAATATGAAAACCGAGGCCAGGAATGAAGAAAATTTCCATTATATGAGGGAAAAACAAGTAAGCCTGATGATCAGTCAGTGTGAATTATTCTCAGGGCTCTCCCTTATGGCTAGAAATTTAAGCATGCAGAGTAATGCACCTGCACATCTGTGACTGCTTGAGGGAACTGAGTGAAAGCACTACTGTCTACCCAAAAAGAAAATAGCATTTTAAAATACCTTGTAATGCAAGATAATGAGCTGATATGATTACAAGCTAATACTCCATTACGTACATAGTACCACTCTGGGGTCAGTTTGCTATTCCACTTCTCTCACTCCAGATGCCACTCTGCTACTATTTTCTCTCCTCTTTACTGTTAGCATGCAGATTCACTGCTACTTTGTATGTTTAATTTGTTCTAAAAAGAGGAAAACTTGGTGAATGCTGGTCGCAGTTAGTATCAGGTATCTGAAAAGTGAGTAAAAAATCAATGCTTTGTAAGCTCCAGCAAAGAGTATCGACTAAGTCGTAAGTAGATGCATCACTGCGAGACAGTCAGTGGACTACGCTCTGGTGTCACCATTTGCAACAGAATGGGACAGCTTCTGCAAACTGCGATTCTTTTTTCTTAAAGGAGTCATTCCTTGTGACAGGTTATATGCGCCATTGAAACTGTATCAGTTAGCTTATCCATTGAGTTTAGCTGACTGTAACAGGAAATCTAAATATAGCAGATTTTAAAAGGTGGGGTTTATTTTTTTGTCAGGAAAGACAGACCCTCTCAACTTTCACTCTCATTATCAGAATTCTCATTGTTCAGAATTCGGCCACCTGGCCAATGTTACCTGCAAGGCATTATTTTTTTCAATTGAAAATATTGCCACACCCAACTATATAGTAAAGAAGAAAAGTTAAAGGATATATATATAGTAGGAAAGTAGCACACTTCATCACATATCTAATCCAACAACAAGAGTCCTGAAAATTAATGGTAAGAGAATACCTTATGTTAAGAAGGACAAATACAACCAGGAACTAGAATATAATTTCATAAGAACAGTACAGTGCTCCAGGTGACTGTGGGAGTAGAGTATTTTGAACTTTCAAGGAATAATTATACCATACAAAGTTAAACAGGCAAGAAAGAACTTATTCAAGAGAACTGCAGTAGGAGGAAGAAATAGAACCCAACTCGGCTGAAACAAAAAGTGGAACAGGTTTTCAGCACTGCATGAACTAATGGAAAAGCACTGGAAGGCATTGACTCGAGGGAAGCTTGGGCAGGGTGATTATGCCATCTGTGTTTGCCAATCGGCATTTAGCAAGTTTAGGCTCCTACCTTCCCACAAGACTGGGAGATACAAGCCTGTCTTTCTTGACGATTGCATTTGAAAGTCATGACTCCTAAGTTCTCCAGAAAGACATTTTTGGGTTGTAAAAATGACAAGTGGCTAAGAGAAGATTTATATCTCAAAGAGGAGAAACTCCAAAAAAATAGAGTTCAGGGGTCTATAGCCAGGAGGAATCTTGTGTAAAGTTCAGTCAAGCTGAGGGGAACATTAAGGGCCTCTTGGTCATTCTCAGTGATGTCGTTTAGAAATACTATTCTACGGTGATGATAAAAACAGTTACACTTAAGTCCATTTTGAAAAATGGATTTTAAAATAGAACCAGAGACATTGAAATAAAGAACAAACGGACAGTAACCAGAGAGGAGGGAAGAGGGATAATGGGTACAATAGGGGAGGGCCATCAAGGAACGGGTATAAAGGACACATGGACAAAGCCGAAGGGGGGTAGGTTTGAGAATCAGGGGCGAGTCGTGGGGGTAAAATGGAGATGACTGTACTTGAACAACGATAAAAAATAATTAAATAAGTAAATTCTCTACAGTCGCTATACCCCCTATTGCAGGCACTTCAGGGCAGACTGCTCCCACAACCCACTGTATCCTACTGCAGGTGAGATTAATTTCATGGACTAGTTGACAGCAGCTTTAAATGTGTGCTTAATATTCTGAAAGACACATATGAAGTCATGATTGTCATTAAGATGAACAAGAAATTACAATGCAAAAGTATGTAGAAATGAAACAAGAATAAGTGTATACGAAGAAGCAGTAAGACATTGAAAATGAAAATTGTATTCACTGAAATAAATATTCCATCAGACTCAGTACCAGAGAATTAGTGAAGAGTTATATAGTACCGGACGCTCGAGACAAAGGGACAGAAAACTGAAGTGGTTTGAAAAATAGCTTGAAAAGCTCAAAAGAATAGTTCATAAGACTTCCTGAATAAAAGAATGGAACAATATGAAGTAAAGAAGCAATATTTAAGTGGCTAAATACTGTAATTTTTTCCAAATGAGATAGTTTCTCTGATACAAAGGTTTACTGTATTTAAGTACCAAGAAGGATGAGTAAAGACAAAGATAAAGCCACATCTAAATGTGTTTACTGAACCTTAGAACATCAGCAATACAGAGACAAATCTTAGAAAAGTAACAGAGTAAGTTTAAATTACCAACAAATAAAAAGCATTAGACAGTAAACAGATATCTCATCAGAGGCAAAATGAAACATTATGTTAAAGGATTGAAGGGGCAGTAATTGTGGAACTAAAATATTGTAGCATTAAACTTATTTGTTAGATTAAAATTAAAAATTAGCCATACTTAAATTGTGTTCATACAATATCCAGAATTTATGTAAATATTAAAAGTATATTAAAGTTTAGCAAGATATTTTTAGATGGAAAAATTATAACAGAACATAAAAATTAATGAGTTTTTCTATATGTTAACAAAGGTCAAATCGGAAAATATAATTGAAAAATACTGTTCACAAAATATGTAGAAATAAATCTCATAATATATTCAAGATCATAATGGTAAAAATTTTTAAATTTTAGAAACTAAAAAAACACCTAATAAGTGGAAATTATAAGTAAAGTGTTTATAAGAAAATCTCAGTACCTTGAATATGTCAAATTGTCCTTAATTAACTATAAATTCATAGCAATTCTAATAAAAATTCCAAGGGTTTTCATGGAACAGGACAAGCTGACATAAAAAAAGCACAGACATGTACAAAAAATAACTAAGGTTATTTTGAAAAATGACAAAATATTTGCTATTTCTGGAAAAGAGCAAATAATACTATCATCATGTCACAGTCATTAAGACATTTCGGTTTAGAGAAATATAGTGAAGGAACACAAAGGGGAGCTCTGAAACAGACTCTCAGCTATGATATATGAAAATTCAAAGTATGAATAACATACAGTTCTGTTTAGAAAGAATGAATCACTCAAAAACAGCACCACGTTAATCGATTATCCAGATGGGAAAATCATTAAAATGGATCGAGAAATTGTAACACACACCACGCACACTTTCTAATTGAATTAAAAACTTTGAAAAACTTGAACATTTTAGGAAAAAAACACATTTATCATTTCAATGCAAAGTTTCCTATTTTTAGAAAATGCTCCAATAACACACATAATTTTTAAAGCTATACTTGTTACTTCATTAAAATGACTTTTATACCACATAGGCACATACACACAAACAGGAATAAAGAATTTAAAAAGCCAGAAAAGTTAGAAGATATTTCAAATGCAAAAAGCTAATAAAACAGTAATATCCAGAATGAACATAGAACACAAATTATAACCACTTGAATATATTTTAAAAACATAACATTGAACAAATGACACATGGTACAATGTGACTAATATAAGGTAACATCTATATGAAAATTAAGAATATGCCAAAGAAATATATCTTGTTTATGGATCCATTCATATGTAAAATGATATAAAATGCTGGAGAAAATTTTAAAAATTCAGGTAGAAGGGGAAAACATCATTCAAGAAAGATTAAAACTTTTCAAGGATATTTGTCACTGTTATGGGTTTCACTTTGTTCCCCCCAAATTTATATGTTGAAGTCCTAACTCCACAGTACCCTAGAATGTGACTTTATTTGGAAATGGGCTTACTGCTAAGGTAATTGGTTAAATTAAAATGAGGTCTTACTGAATGGGTAGTCCTGTATCCAGTATAACTGGAGTCCTTGGTGAAAGGGAAGAACTGGACACAAAGACACACAGCGAGAACACGCTGTGAAGACCACAGTGATGCTGCCACAAGCCAAGGAAAGAACAGGAGGTAGGAGGCTGAGAACAGCTCTTTCCTTAGCACCTTCAGAAGGGAGTGTGGCTCTGCTGACACTTTCCGTCCCCCAGAACTGTGAGATGACAAATTTCTATTGTTTAAGTCTCTTGGTTTGTGCTCTCTTGTCAGGCAGCCCTTGTGAACTAATTCAGTCATTTTTGTTTTTCCTTAAAAATTAGCTACAGCAATTACTGTAAAAATGTTTAAACCAATAAACTGAATGGTAATTACATGTAGGCTGTCATGTGATTCTCTGTGCTATCTCCAAACTTGAAAATGTCATGATTTTAAAAACTAAAATTCCAATCATCAAAGACATAATAAAATAGAAAAGGTATTCAACTAAGGAAGCTAGAGTGTGAGTATTTTTAAAAAAATGAGCCTCGTGAACAAGAAAAAGAAAGCCCTACACAATAAACACTGATTAGTATACCGAAATTTAGTACAATTGAGATAATCATTCTTTAAACTTAAAACACAAAACTGAAAAATTCAACTAAGAATAAAGATTTATTAGTAGAAAATATGTAAAGACATGGATTATGTCAACATATATGGAGATCATTATTTGAAAGAATAATGATACAATTAACAAAGTTACATACTAATCTATTTAAATGTCTTGAGAAAGAGAATGGTTTTTTTAACAACTATAAATCACCAGATACACATGTAGGAGGAAATTCTTTTAATGTTGGAATGTATATCTCAATTTATAAAAGAGGAAATATATAGCTTAAAAATAATCACAGTTATACATCACATCAATTAAAGGTAAATAATGAAATGTATTGTCATCTACAACTCTTTGCTTCAAAGGAACCCAAACCTGTGTAGACATGGAGAGTTTAAGTATCGCAGTCAGTTGGACCACTGCACGGAAATGAGAGATGACAGAGGATTCTGATGCTCAAAAAATGGAAACATCACTGAAAAAGACCTCTGGACATTGTACTTTGTTTCATGTATATCTCTTTACCTGCCTCTCCCACTAATCTTGAAAGCAAGGATTTGGGGGTTTTATGCTTTTATATTCCTCAGCACTTAAGAAAAAAAATAAACTCATATATATGAGAATGCATAATGCTTACAAAGTTGAAGGTAAAAAGTAAAGTTGTTACCCATTTTGGAAAATGGGCATTGGAAAAACACTGAAGAAAATGATTTCACAGTATTTATCAAAAACCTTTACTTTCTTATTACTGCAGTCAATTCACTTCTTGAAATCCAGTCTAAAGAAATAGAAATTCAAACAAAAGTTTTTGTCAAATATTGTTGTTGCCTCTAATTGTAAAAACTTAGAAATTACCGACTGGAAATCCAACAACTGGAAAATTACTATGTAAATTATAGTACAGTATATTATATAATCTTTTAAATAAACTTATTTTAAAATAAGTTTATGAGTAATGCTGCTATGAACAGTCACATACAAGTTTTGCTGTGCACATATCTGTTTATTTCTCTTGTCTATGTACCTAAGAGTGGAATAACCATTTTACATTCCTATCAGCGATGTTTGAGGGTTTCAATTTCTCCACCTTCTCACCAAACCTTTGCTTTTTGATTACGGCCATCCTGGAGGGCATCTCACTGTAGTTTTGATTGGCATTTCCTTAAAGACTAATGATACTGAATATCTTTTTCATGTGCTTACCAGCCTTTTGCTTATTTTTGAGGAAATGTCTATTTCAAATCCTTTGCACATTTTAAAATTGAGTTTCTATTTTAATTGATGAATTGTAATAGTTCTTTAGATAGTCTTCATACTAGAGCCTTCCTTCCACTCTGAGTTGTTTTCTCACAACAGTGTCTTTGTGAAGCCCTGAGTTTTTAACTTAAGTACACTGTATTGATTTTTTTCTTTGATGGCTTGTAGAGTCAGTGTCATATTTAAGAAATTGTCTAATTCAAAGTTATGGATATTTACACGTAAGTTTCTCTCTAAGAGTGTTATATATTGAGTTTTTACCTGCAGACAGGCATACTGAAGCATTTGAAGTACATTTGGCATTCTGGATGTAGGTACTCAATTCACCTGTTGCCAGTATGGTACTCCTACTCTTAACTGTGCCGGACTTTCCCTCCTCTGAAGAATATCTGTTTTGCTACCTTTAGAGAATAAATCTTGCCTCCTCTCCCAGGACCGGAGAGGGAAAGACATCAAGCTGCATGAAGTTGGTGGTGAGCTTGAGGCACTAACAGCTTCCTGAGCAATTTTTAACAAAGGATCATCTTTGTAGCCCCACCTTCGCTGCTACCTCAGAGGTACCAGGTGCTACCAATACTTAATTATGATGATCAGGTGTCAATGTCTGAGCTATGAATTGGGCTGTTTCTGAGCTTTCCCGGTAGATGCAACTGCTTTGTGATTCAGCGCCTTACGGTCTGGTAAGTTGGCTCTTTTCTATTTACATTTCAGTTTTTAAAATTGTGCTGCTGTTTTATTCTTTTCTTCCTTTTGGCCTTCAGTTTTAAATAAAACCCATCCTGTAGTTTCAGTGAGAATTCAGAAAGGAGCAAAAGTAAATGCCTGTTTGTATCTTTATCCAGAAGTTGGAAGAATTTATTTATCAAGTTATCTGAAATTTGTGTCAAAAACCCAGAAATAGCAACATTTAAGCCACCAAATTAATAAACAGTATTTACTTATTTTTGCATTTTGGTTTATTGCATATTACAACAGTTTGTGAACTGGGAGTCCAGGAAAATAAAAACTTACGCCCAGGGGCATGAAGTTACAAAATGGATCGTAAAATGAAAATGAGGACACTGTTTAATATCAAAAGTGGTTGGTTATTATAATGGCAATTTCAAGACAGTAGGGGATTGGCTAAAAGTAATGGTTATGTTCATAGAATAAGCTTGATTTAGTTTTGCTTACATGGCTTAAATGGTTTTATCTGCTCAGAGAATTCTCAAGTGTGGTCTGCATTTTGTATTTAATTTTAAACCTTGAAGCAACGTCAAGCCTGTGCTGTGAGTTTTTTTCTACTTTAATTCTACCTACTTAAAAATTAATGTTATTTCCTCTTACATACTGTAATATTTTCTGACAGACTTGGTTTTCAAAATTGTGAAATTAAAAAAAAATTCTCTTTATGCATATCTTAGTAATAGATTGAGAGAAGTTGTATTAGGATCTTCTAATTTAGAAACTTATAATATTTTTGGAAAATTGTGTGACATTACTGGATAAAAAACTAGAATTGGGGATGCTGACTTTTGATATTTTATTTCTTAAGAGAAAAGGAGAAGCCTTTTACCATTTTCAAAAATGGCTTTTCTCATCACCTGAGGTCTATTTCGTTTGACCAGTCATCACACATTGCAGGCCTTCCGTGCTGCTACTCTTCTGAGAGCTTCTCTTACAGCAAAACTCCTTGAAAGAGCCGCCTGTACCCACTTTATCATCCTCACCTGCTGGGTAATATCACTCAACTCCATGACTCCAAAATGCTGTCAGTGAGATGATGGGTTCAAACTCACAACTGTCTCTGACCAGCGTAAAGCCGGAACTCATTTAACTGACCACCACTTAGACGCCTAGTGGACATCTTAAACAAGTCCTAATCACAGCCTTCTGCCTATTTCTTCCCAGGTTGTTTCTGTCTCAGCTAATGACTCTAACACTTACCCTGGTGCTCAAAACCAAATCCTAAGAATAGTTTTTTAAATTGAGGTATAATTGACATATTGTATTTGTTTCAGGCATATAACAGAATGATTGAATGTTTGTATATGTTGTGAAATGATCACCAGAGTAAATTTAGTTAACACCCAGCACCGTTCACAGGAAATGAGCCTCTTTTGTATGAAATCTGGGTACTTTTCAAATGGCTGCTTCTGCCTGGGCCCTGGGCCGTGGGCCGAGCGAGTCTACCAGGAAGCATTTCAGAGCCTTTTCTCAGTTCTTCACAGCCCCGCGGGTCTGTTGGGTGTGATCCCATTGGTTTTCAAGCTAGATGCTTTAGGGGCTTATTTCTTAGGAGCAGGTCTTAAAAGTTGGGGTGCTTAATGTGGGTGGGATATGCACTCTTAGCTTGTCAAGGAGAAGCTGTGGGTGTTGACTTTTCTCTCAATTGTGGATTATTGCACTGGGGGTGGAGGGGGCTATTAATGGCATGACTGTCTCAGCCTTTTCTAGCTGCTTGGGTGTAGTTTTATTCTCATTTGTCCAGTATAAATGAGTTGCTTTACTAGTTTTTGCCCCCCTCCACCCAGAGGAAATTGTTCCTTATGTAACTGTACATTCAGTGTTTCCTTGGGAGGAGGTGAGTTTGAAATTTTTGTCACCATCTTGAAATGGAACCAAAGGAAATCATTTAAAAAAAAAAACTGATTTCCTATCATGTGTGTTTGCTGCCTGAGAATGGGACTCTCCCATGATTATTCATGATCTATTTCCCAAACTGCATATTAATTTTGTATATTTGTATGAGTAAAAGTTAACAATGATGTTCCTTAAATTCATCTCTTCCTATATAATTTTATTAATCATTGTCATCCCAATACATTTAATTAAAAAATACATCTCTTGTAAAATGGCTACAATTACATACAAATTTTACCAAGTAATTTACAAATATTATTTGGTAAATTTAATTTCTGTATAAGTGAAATTAAATGGCAGTCATGTTATTTTAATCTGAAAAAAATTCTGATAATTAAAGAAGTATCATTTTTACCATGTTTCCATCTGTGCCTTTGATCTAGATGAACTGATGAGTATTTTATCCTCTACAAATTAATCTCCAATCGAAAGATGCTCCTGGGAATGTGCTGATAATTTTAATCAGGGATGAGAAAATAGTTGATTTTACTTAGTACTTGAATGTGGTAGAATTTTATAAACTCTCAAATATACCTTTTAAAATTTTTTAACAAAAAACAACTGCATATATTACTTTCAATGTTACTCAAGCAGAAATATCTTCTCTGTGCACATTTTCATGCCAACCCTGAAAATTAAATGCCTAGATCTTTCCTAGTAGAATAGACACTCTGGTCTATTCCTTTCTTATCTTTTACAGAAGACTTTATCATTTTTAAAAAGAAATACACTGAAAAACTGTAATATTAGAGTGTTTAAAAAACAAAAAAAAATACAATGGAAAAGTCAATTCTATACATAGAGACTATACAACTCAGAATATGTGCCAAAGTTTTTAAAATAATAAGTATATAAAAAGACAAATGTAGAGAGAATTTTCTTTTGAACTGTGCCATATGTGCTTCCCCAGTTGCATGGAAAATTGTCTTAGACTGGAAGCTGCTTTCTACAAGCACAAAGACTCCTGCTTAAATGCCGAAAGGCTCTGCCTGTCTCCCCACAGTGGTGCCTCGAGCTGACAGACAGATGTTGAACAAAGCTCTCTCACCCTGTGACTTCCTGTTGATGTGCTTCATAAACACCTTTCTTCCTAAAACAAAACGCAGAGAATAACCTGGAAGACTGCAATTCAAATATGATAATGATGCCAGAACTACCCAGCTCCTTCAGCATATTTGTCTTTCAACTATCAAACTATACAATACACTATTTAATTTCAGTTCTTTTGCTTCCACACATGCAAGTCACTGGAGATTCAGTAAATTAGATAATTCCCTATATTTTGAAAGAAACTGTACAAACATAAGCTAGAAATGTCTATAGCACATTTGAAAAATGTTTGAGAACTAAGGCAAAAATAATCCTCAATGGTTTTAATCAAACCCCTAACCATCTATTTATTTTCTTTTATGTTTAAAAATTTAGATTTTTATTATTTAAATTTATTGGGGTGGCATTGCTTAGTACAGTTAGATAGGTTTCTAGTGTACAACTCTATGATGCATAATCTGCATGTTGCATTGTGTGCCTACCACCCAAAGTCAGTCTCCTAACATCAACGTAGTTTTGAACCCATTCATCCTTTATTACCCTCCAGGCCCCTTCCCTCTGCTAACCACCATACTGTTGTCTGTGTCTGGGTTTTTGTTTGCGACAGCATGGCTGGGTCTTAAGAATATCATGCTAAGTGATATAAGTCAGAAAAAGACAAGAACCATACGATATCACTCATGTGGGACATAAAACGAAAAGCAACAAAAGTACAAGCAAGAGAAACAAAAACAAAAACTCATCTATTTATTCTCATTGTTAAGTGCAGTGATAGATGCCTGGAGGTAGAAACTTCCTTTTTTAAGATTTTATTTATTTTTTAGAGAGAGGGTAAAGAAAAAAGGAAAAATGAGAGAAACATTGATGTGTGAGAGAAACATCAACTGGTTGCCTCCTGTATGCCCCCGACCTGGGACCTGGCCCACAAGCCAGGTATGTGTGGTGGCCTGGAATCCAACCAGCAACCTCTCAGTTTGCAGGCTTCTGCTCAACCCACTGAGCCACACCAGCCAGGGTAAAAACTATTTTTTTAATGAGATATAATTGACATATAACATCATATTCTTTTCAGGGATACAACATGGTAGATGTTTGTATACATTGAGAAACGATCACCATAATAAATCTAGTTAACATCCATAAGCATATGTAGTTAAAAGGTTTGTTTTCTTGTGATAAGAACTTTTAAGATTTATTCTGTTAGTGACTTTCAAATATGTAATACAGTATTATGAACCATTACATTGCCATGAGTTAATTTGTTTTATAACTAGAAGTTTGTACCTTTGATCTCCTTTATCCATTTTATCTGCCCTGTTCCCTATGCCTCTGGCAACCACCAATCTGTTCTCTGTATCCATGAGCTCAGATTGTTTGTTTGTCTGTGTTTTAAATTTTACACATAAGTGAGATCATGTATTTTTGTCTTCCTGTCTGACTTACTTTACTTAATGAGATCATAATGCCCTCAAGGTCCATCTATGGTGTCACAAATGGCAAAATTTTATACTTTTTGTCACTAAATAACATCCCATTGTACATATATACAAGATTTTCTTTAGCCGTACATCTGGATACCTAGGTTTTTTCCATATCTTAGCTGTTGTAAACAGTGGTACAATAAACACACAGGTGCATATATCTTTATTTCATATAAACACATTTATCATAACTAATTTTTCTTTTTTTACATTTTTATTTTAAAAATATTTCCAATTACAATTTACATTCATTATTAGTTTGTATTAGCTTCAGGTGTATAGCATACTGCATATATATATATATATATATATATATATATAAAACCATTTAAATATATAAAATAAAATATATAATATATATTATAAATATATAATATATATTATATATATTATATATTTATATATAATAAATATATAAATGCCAAATATATAAATATTTGATGATTAGGTTCCACTTATAGGCGAGATCATATGGTATTTGTCCCTCACTGCCTGGCTTATTTCACTTAGCATAATGCTCTCCAGTTCCATCCATGCTGTCGCAAAGGTAGGAGCTCCTTCTTTCTTTCTTTCTGCTGCATAATATTCCATCATGTAAATGTACCATAGTTTTTTGATCCATTCATTTGCTGATGGGCACTTAGTTTGCTTCTAGCACATGGCTACTGTGTAAACTGTGCTGCTGCTATGAATAGGGGGGTGCTTAGGATTTTTTGAATTGGTGTTTCAAGATTTTTAGGATATAGTCCTAGCAGTGGAATCTCTGGTTCAAAAGGCAGTTCCATTTTTAGTTTTCTGAGGAAATATCATACTGTTTTCCACAGTGGCTGTTCCAGTCTGCATTACCACTTACAGTGAACTAGGGTTCCCTTTTCTCCACATCCTCGCCAGCACTTGTTGTTTGTTGATTTGTTTATGATAGCCATTCTCACTGGTGTGAAGTGGTATTGCATTGTGGTTTTAATTTGCATCTCTCTGATGGCCAGTGATGTTGTGCATCCTTTCATGTATCTCTGGACCCTCTGTATGTCTTCCTTGGAGAAGTGTCTGTTCAGGTCCTTTGCTCATTTTTTAATTGGATTGCTTGTCTTCCGGAATGGAGTCATGTGAGTTCTTTATATATTTTGGAGATCAAACCCTTGTTATCTGGATATTTTCTTTGGAGAAATGTCTATTCAGATTCTCTGCCCATTATTTTAATTGGATTTTTCTCCCATAGTTGTATGAGTTCTTCAGACATCAAAAACTGTCCTTGTAAGTACTGTGGCTGTCAGATTTCTGAGAGATCCCCATGAACACTGTTCTGTGCTGGTAGCTTCAGCTTCCCATCACAGCTGGTCCTTTCAGGAACATCCAATTTACGCCATGTTTGGTGGGCCTCTGCTCTGAAAGTGATGTCATAGGAGAGTCAAGGAACTATCTCCGTCACACCTTACCCAGAGAGGTAATGTTCTATAACAAATTCTACTTTTAGTCAAGTGCAAAGGATAAGTTATTTCCCCCTACTTCACAAGGAAACCATCGGGATGGTGGGAGGGAGGAGGGAATCTGTGCTGGCTCTCTTATAGGGCTTGACATCAGGTGAGATATGATGTCATATGCATCAGGTGAGATATGACATCACACTTGTTTAGAATGACTATTATCAAAAAGACAAGAAATAACATACAGAGGCCTTGGAGCCCAGTGCACTGAAGTTTCTAAGAAGAGTCCTGGTGTTTCACTCATCTCCCACACATCCCCAAATGTTTGCTTTATTTTTTAATTCACATACCGACATTTTTCATTTTAATTTCCAAGAAATGAATTTTTAAAGGTCAGCTGTGTTGGAGAGAATATAAGGGTTCTTGGGTAGTTGCTTTTTGCTAGAAGAAGAGCAATCTAGTATTTTTGTCTAGTATTGAAAATACATTTCTTTGATTTCTCTTCAGTCTTTTACTCATACTTCTCACAGCTGCTTGACTTCTCAGCAAACTTAAAGCTAATAGGAGCTGAGCTAGTTAAACATTAGAACATGTGAAATACTTTTGCTTCCTTTATTTTATATTACTGATTTTATTAGTAAATACCCTAAATTTCTAATAGAGAAAAAAAATAGGAGAAAGTTTCCACAGTAGATTTTCTACAATTAATCCTATAAACTTCCCTATATGGTAAAAGACTTGCTAGTATAATTTCTTTTTGAAAAATTGGTGTAGGGGAGCTAAGAACTCAAAAATAAATAAACTATTTCAGTAAAGTCAGAGGCATTGTATTCCATAACTATGGGAAGCAGGATTTAAAAGACCAGAGTTGTAGCACTACATATAATAACCAACTGTTGGAAATAGCCTAAGTGCCCACCAGTAGATGAATGGATTAAAAAACTGTGGTACATTTACACAGTGGAATATTATGCCGCAGAAAGAAACAAGTAATTCCTACCTTTTGCAACAGTGTGGATAGAACTGGAGAATATTATGCTAAGTAAAATAAGCTAGTCAGTGAAAGACAAATACCATATGATCTCACTTATAACAGGAATTTAATGAACAAAACTAACAGGCAAGCAAAACAGTACAGAGACATGGAAACATGGAACAGATTCTATGGCAGAGGGGATGTAGGGAGGAATGGTAGAAAGAAGGGGAAGAGACTAGTCAAAGAACATGTATGAGTGACCCATGGACATGGACAATGGAGTGGGGACTGACTGTGGGAGCAGGGGGTGGGATGGGCTGGGCAGAGGAGAGCAAAGATGGGGGGATGGAAACAACTGTAGTAGAATAAACAGGAATAAAAAAAGACTGGAGTTGAGGTTGAAATAATCTATATTTTTGAGTTACTGCTATGAATACTTACCAAATGTCTTAACAGCCCAGAAGATACGTTGAATTTTTTCCCAAGAAAACTTCAGATTGTCTCATTACTAAGGAGACTGAAATGATGAGCTCACAGTAATGCAAAGACCAGGCTGTTCTCCTTTCATTAACTACCCCAAGTCTACACTTACTACAGTCACTGTGTGCTTAGCCTCAAGCTCTCCTTATAACTTTATAACCCAGACTTCTTCTCTGCCACTGTGAGGGCTACGAGGACACTGCTTTATACAGGTTAGCAATGCCTTCCTAAATTGTCCATTCAGAGTCTCACCCTAGAAAAAACAAAACTTCAAGGATCAAAGCAGGTTTACAGTCCCCACAAAAGGTAAAGGGGAAGTGGAGAATCTAAGTCAGTTAAGGCAAGTTGAGAGGAGCAGTCCTTTCCATCCTATCCTTTTTGTATAGCCTGGAAAAAAAAAAAAAAACTGTCATCACTATGGACCAAGGCCTTGAAATTTTATTAGCAGTTATGCTAATTGATTGAGCCATGTGAGCAGTGGGGTTAAAAGTCCTGTGCATGTGAGGGTGCTCTCTCTTCTGTCTTCTCTGGTACAATTGCTAAACAGATGGTGGAGAAATAAAATGAGGATAGAGGGTATTGATTTGCCTTTGATAAGTCTAGCTATCTTGTTGTTTATCTCTCCTCTCTCCTTTGACTCCCATACTGCCTCCAAAATAGAATGGCTCTTGGAAGCTTTCCCTAGGCCTTGGGAAGGACTGTTCTGTCTAATTAACAAATTCACTTGGGCAAGTCTGTTTCATTAGGAATTGCTTTGAAATTTGAACATAGAGCCCCAGCTTGGAATAAACACCATTCTGTGTATACTTTCTCATGAGTGTTTTTCCTTGGGAACCTCATGTAGACGTGTGGTTGATCTAGAACAAGTATACATAGTATAACTTAATTTTGATTTTATCTCCCACAGGGTGATATTTGTAGTTGACACTTATTTTGAGCTATCTCTAATTTCCCATTGTTCATAAGCCTTATTCCAATATATCAACATTCTTTGACTCATATGAGCAAAATACTGAAATAGGTTCTGATGGAAAATAAAATAATCCTTTCTATAATGAAATTGCAATCTACTTGGGCAGATTAAACATACAGATAAATTAATAAAAGTAAAATAGTATTAATAAGTGGCAAAAAACTAGAAAACAAAACCTAAAACCTTACAGTCTCTCTGAGGAGATATTTTTCCCTTTTAGAGCTATTAAGGAACTTTTCCTAGAAAACTCTAAGCAGCATCTTGATGAATTATTAGTGGTTATTCTTTGTGCTAAGAATGACAGAAGAAAGGCAGGAAGAATTGAAAATGATGAGCATACTAAAACTGGAGTCTTAAGTTTGTCTGAGAATACTCAATACAATGGTAGGAATTATATTTTAAAGCTTGAAACGGGATCAGATCATGAAGAACCTGATACTAACTTGAGGTCTTTGCAATTTAATATGAAGGAAATGAGGATCTACTCATGGTTTCAGAACAGGGAACCAATTAAGAAGGGAGAATGGCTCATTGGATGATGGTAAGCTTGCTTCTTCCCAGGCCAAAACTGCATCTTTTCTATCCATTGAAAGAGCTAGGTTGCTTGCCCTTAAATCTGCTTATTCAACTTCAGAGTAATTGCAACCTGACATACAATGGACCATGACTTGTCCTAACCCTTCATGCTGTGGAATAAAGGAGACATGACTTCATGAGACTTCCCAGACCCTCCATGCCTGAGAGTCTGCCTCCTCCTCAGTGTACAGCTCTATCATTCACCACAGGAAAAGTAAATGATATATTTCCATGAAAATCTGAAACGTATTTTAAAATGTTAAAATTGATTTTAAGTTAATACAATATAAGGAAAGGATATTGCAGTTGACTTTATCCTCATATCCTCAGTGACTCATAAAATGATGGTAATCATTTAAAAAGCTCAACATGAAGAAAGACAGGTGGATTAGTTAGAAAAGAGAGAGAAATTGTTTTGCATTTCTTCTTGAGTATGAGGAACTTTTACAATTATCTGGTAAAAACTTCCTACGTGCAGTTGATAGATGGGACCCAGAACTGAGTTGTATGTAAAAGTAGATCTAGAAATTCAACTCGCACACTTTTAGCCATAATGGTGATAGTGGAAGCCATATACATTATTGAAACTGACAAGGAAATTGTATGGAAAGAAAGATGGCAAAGATCCATTGAACATTTTATAATATGCACAATTAGTAGGTGGGTGTAAGGGGCACCGAAGAAAGGGGGCACCGAAGAAAAGAGACATCTAACTAAAGATCACCCCTCTAGTGTATATAATATGTCTCCCTCATGACAGCAGAGATTTTGTTTCATTTTTACTATGTTTCTGCTCTAAGCATAGTGTTTGGCACATGGAAGGATTTTAATAGATCTTTGTTAAAATGGATGAATTCAAATGAAGGCATAAACTCATACGATACTGAGATATTTTCTAGCAAAACTGAGCATGTCAGCGTTTGGGAATAGAGAAAACAAATCATTCACTTAGGGTCACTCGGGATTCTGGATAAATGAAGTCTTAGGAGTATGACAACCATTGTTGAAAAGAAAGGTCAAGAAACCCAACTAAGAGGCAAGTGAGGCTAGAGTGGATCATAGGCTAAGGAAAAAAAGGAGAGTATACATGAAAGTTTTGCAAGCATAAAGAAATAAAGGAGGAGACATTGTGGAAGTTGTAGTAAGAAATAAGGAATGTTCAATTCATAATCCTGCATTGGCTCATTTTTCTCTCTCCTTCAATAACTTATTTTTTATCACTCTTATGACTTCAGTTGTTATCTCAATGAAATATATTGAGTGGCCCTAAAGAGTACAATGAAAGTTAGCTATCATATTTTTGTATCTGTATTATTATTTGCTTATATGGGAAGACCTCCCACACAAGTTTCTGACTTCCCTACATAGTCCTAGATTTATTATTCCAATGCTGACTTCAAGAATCTCAGATTGAACCCACTCAAAATAGAATTTATTAATTCTTTATAAGAAAAGGCCTTTTTCTTTTCCTATGCCACAGTAAATTACATCATATACTCAGTCTTGTAGGTTAAAACATTAGAATCGTCAGCTAGCATTCCCTTTTGGTCACAGTCTCATTCAGTCACTATATCCTGCCAATTTCCATTTACAAATGTCCTTAAAACATGATCTTCAATCATCCCAATTGCAGCCTCTCTAGTTTAGGCACCCACCATTACTCTCCTTACCTATCAGTGCAGCCTTCGGTTCCACTTGTCAGCTGTTCAGTCATCTGGGCCATCCTCCACACTAATGTCACAGCTATTTTTCTAAAACTATAATCACGTCACCAACATTCAAGGTATCTGATGGCTCCTAATTAATCACAGGGTAAAACCATTCATTTATTCATTATGCGCTACTCATTGTGCCAGATTCCCAGGGTACAATGCTGAACAAGGCAGTTGTGATTACCATTCTTATCTTGCCTCTCCCTTATTTCTTCCATACTCATTCATCTATATGCATTTCCTTGCCAGGCACTCTCTTTCCTCCACTTGGTTATTAGTATCCAAGAGTGTTCTGGCCCTTTTCACTATGTGTTGTCTTTGTACATGCTGGCCCCATTATGTAGAACGCACT
This sequence comes from Carollia perspicillata, assembly GCA_004027735.1. Lineage (NCBI taxonomy): Eukaryota > Metazoa > Chordata > Mammalia > Chiroptera > Phyllostomidae > Carollia > Carollia perspicillata. The sequence goes on along the minus strand of PVKM010001234.1, from coordinate 41,442 downwards.
ACCTACCAACACCCACACCAGAAACTTCTCAATGCCAGTCCTTCTGTGAAATGTGTGTCTGTCCATGGCCAGAACATTTCCTCTTACCCGTCCTAGGACTCTATTTATGGTTCTATTATGATACATACCATGTTTATCTTTCTCTTTTCCCTTTATTGTGACTTTCTGTAAAAATGTCTATACCTAAAGCATAATACAATGCCTGACATGTCATATACACTGAGTGAATGGGAAGGAGGACTGGAAATATGTGAGGACTCTGGAGACAGGGTACAGTCAAGAGAAGGGTACAAGCACACATTTTGTAGGGAAACACACTTAATTTGAATTAAGTCACTGTTTTTTTGTTGCAGAACTTGAACAAGTCATTTAATATTCTTTTTTATTATAAATTTTCAAGCGTGTACAAAATCAAAGAGAATAGAATCATGAACCCCCTCATGGAGTCATCACACATTGCCAGTTATTATCAATACATGTCTGATCTTGTTTAATCTTTATCCTGTGTACCTTTTCCCTCTCCTCCTGAACTGTTTTGAAGCAAGTCCCAAACTTTATTACTTAAATCCATAAATATGTTATCATTTATCTTTAAAAGACTTGGACTCTATTTTTCTAAGACCTTATAACATCTCAAAAATTAATAACTCTTTAATATCAAATATCCCATTCAAATTTTCTCAGTTACCTGTAGCTGAATAAGCATGTGTATTGTCTGAACAGCTAATTTGTACAAGTTAGTATCCTAATGATTTCCACTTATCATGTGTTGATAAGTGTATTTTAATGTTTCCTCTTTCTCTTTTTTATTTCCTCCCTGCTTTTTCACTGTTGAAGAAACCAATTTTCTGTTGCTTGCAGAGTAGTGCTCCTGAAATGTTAACGAACCTATAAATCACCTGAAAATCTTGTTTAAATTGCAGATTCTTGGTACAGTTAGTTGGTATTGGTTGAGGCCTGAGAGTTTGCATTTCTAATAAGTTCCCACCTAATGTCAAAGCTGCTGGTCCACGGGTTACACTTTAGAAACAAAAGTGGTGTACCTCACATTCTGGATTTGCTAAAATTTCATCTTCATAATGTCATCTGCCATGTTCCTCAGTATTTTGTGATATTCTGTAAACCAATAGTTACATTAATATCTAGAATTAATATCTACATCTTCATAATGTTATCTGCCATGTTCTTCTGTATTTCATGATATTCTGTAAACTGATATTTACATTAATACCTAGAATTGTTAATATCTAGAATTAATATGGTGTAGGCAACCTTGCCTACACCATAGCATCACCAAGTAACTTCATAAAATCCTCAGGTCTGAGCCATACTCCAGACAAGATTTTCAGGATAAAGTCCTTGATTCTTTCCTTTTATTTATCAGTTTTTAGAACAATGAGTTATTTCTCTAGCATCTTCTGACAGATTTTATTTAAATGCACTTACTTAAATATATTAATATATTTTTATCTATTTACCTATCTATCCACACATATAAAATAACCAAAATTATTAATAGAAAAGGAATTCTATATTTTGCAACATATGTATTGATAAAGCAGCTAAATGTCAAAGAGGTTGCTCTATTTGGTGGTGGTGGTAGATATTATTTTCTTTCTCTTTGCCTTTCTTCCTGCTCCGTGACTTTTTAGGAGTTATGAAAGCACAAGAGCCTCCGTGAAAATGTGCCAGCAGCAGCAGTAAGTACACCTTGACACTTGGCACTGCCGTCTCAGCCAAGGCCTGGCCTTCTGCCTTTCCAGCTGCAAGTGCCTGTCCCCTCTGCACCCTGGGGGCTCCAGGGCAGTGTCACAGCAGGAGTGAAGGATGAGGACATTCTTTTATGTGCTCGTAGCTCCCCATGCTCCTCTCCCTAGGCTGAATATACACTTTTATCAGGGACAGGGAGATTCTTTGTCTTCTATAACAGAGCTGATCTCAGCTCTGCAAAATTCCTCAAGGCAAGGAAATCATGGACCTTGTTCACTGACTGGAAATAGAGAGGAGAGAAAATGTAGAGAACAAAAGCTAAAAAAAATCTTTTCCTCTTGCTTATAGTTGTCATTGAAAGGACTCCCTAGTCTACTTTCTCACTTTCTTAATAGAGCTTCAAAGAAAACCTTTACATTAAAAACCCGGGATTAAACTTGCCTTATAGGAACATAACTGGAGATTTTATGAATGTGAATGGTTGAACATATATATATAGGTCACTGAAAATTTACAGTTAATCTGAAAATTTTCAGAAAATATTTTCTTATATGTATTTGTCTATAAAGGGTTAAGGATTTTAATCCTGAATCTGCATTCTGTCTAGTAATCAGGTCATATTTAAGCAGTGAGCTTCCCTGCTTAAGTAAAAATAAACCCCTTGAATATGATCAATTTCAAGTGCGTTTTTCTTCTTTTGTAGTTTACAATGGGATTTTAAAAATAAAACATACAGTATCAGAGTATTTTTCTAACATTTGTATAAACTAGCTCTAATTTTTCAGACCCAGAGGCTTAAAATATGATGAAAACTAAAAATATCGCCAGAAAACAAACCAAACTCCATAGTTGGATAGAGACTAATTGTTTTCAAAGGCTCCTGATGTTTCATATCTGTTATTCTCTCACCATAGTGTCATACAGTATGTTGAGCAGTGGGTGCTTTGAAAGTTTAAGTGGTCATATGGTTATTATGATTAGTATAATACTTCATAAATTATGAAATATAGTGAATATATGTATGCTTATACACCAGCTCAGAAGCCATTCAGTCCTTCAATAGCTCCATGACACAGGTGCCATTATGATATTTTATTGAGGTGGGAATTGAGGCTTCGAAGAATAAAGGCTCATAGACAGAAATCAATCTATGGAAACTAGAACTCAGTTTTTCTTATTACAGATCCTGGTGTGCTGTTTTTTAATACATAGATTAGATCCAGATAAACTCTGGTATTAGAGGCATAATTATGTTTAGGACTAGTCATATCTGTAATTAAATAATCAAAGAAAATGATTTTCTAACATACTAAATAACTGTGCATTTGTATACAACATTAGAAACTTAAAGTAGCTTTACTGTTTTATTTTCATTTTAGCTTTCTAAGATGATGAGTTAATATTTCAACACTTAACTGACAAGTGAATAAACAGAAGTTTAGTAAAGTTACAGAACTTATCCAAAATCACTAATTTGTATTGTGACAAAGCCAGAAAGTATTTTGTCCTTCTGATTCCCCAAAGTGACCCTTTCCACTAGAACCAATTCAGTTATAAATACATACCTAGCCCTGCCTGGTATAGCTCAGTGGATTGAGCATGGGCTGCAAACCAAAGGGTCACTGGTTCGATTCCCAGTCAAGGAACATGTCTGGGCTGCAGGCCAAGTCCCCAGTATGGGGTGTGCAAGAGGCAACCACACACTGATATTTATCTCCCTCTCTTTCTCCTTCTCTTCCCCTTTCTCTGAAAATGAATAAATAGGATCTTTAAAAAATATTATTTAAAAAAATAAAGAATATTTTTCTTATAAAAATAAATAAATAAATAAATATGTACCTAGCCTAAAACTTACCAACAAAACCAGACTTAGTGACCTGTACCTATTTTAGGACTACAAAGCTATTTAAACTTCTGTATGGAGAAATATGCAAATGAGAAAGTGAGTTTTTAAAAGCAAAATCCCAGCTATGTTCGTGATTTGTAATTATACAAATGTGCTAGACTGTTTTATATGTCACGCTAGCAACCTTTACCCTATTCATTGGTTTAATCCTTTAGCTCAGTATTTAGCCATAGAGCAAATTATAAAATAAGCATTTGGTACAAATGAGGACAACATATTTTGTTTCCAAAGGTAAAGATATTGACCTGCTTACAAATTACCCTCAGAGAAGCATCCTACATCGTTAAGATTTTGACTGTTATGAACATCATACTTTCAGAATTTTCTGTCTCTAAGATGAACTTTGTTACAGAGAAACTGAACATATTGTACAGTGGAGTCCCTGGGGCCTTGCGAGCCACACAGCGGTGAAAAGCTCTTCTCTTGCCATGAGTCGGGCTGATGTAGAGAGGTTTATTTAAGCTGGTATATGAGACGATTCGGGAGGGATGTAGCGTTCAGGCTGATTACCACCCACTCAGTTAGGAAATCTGTCTTGATACTTTTATCTAAAGAAGAATATTTGGCTATCTGATACTTTATGGAAATTGAAGAGGTGGCTCTGATAGTTAAAAAGCAAAATATTCAACTCAGTCTCACACTAAAATTTTAGAGTTTTCTGATGGAAGAAGAAAGTGACTCCAATGCTTATAGTGACACCAAAGATTCAATGTGACTCAAATATATTTTGATGATTCTGAAAGTCTGCTGGGAGTTTCAGACAGCCCATCAGCAAGCTTAGCCATGCGACTAACCAGAGGTGATTTCAGAACTTTTAGGTTCCCAAACAGGGAAGCTTTCCAAAGAGCTATATGCCACCAGAAATGTGTCAACCACAATTTAGCATCTGAACCTAATGGTTGCTTTCCAGCCTAAAGAAATGGTGGAATGGTTCAACTTCCTACTGGAATTCTTTCTTGCATTCAATTAAATTATGTTATTTAGTGGGCAGAGGGTGCAATGACTAGTTACAAATATAAAAAATTGCAAGTCACTAGGAACCAGATCCTAAATATCAGAAGCAGGCAACATTGTGAAAACATAACAGTGTTGTGGTACTCAACACCGCTCTAAACCTTCCCAGCCCCTTCAGGGTCTTGATCCTGAATGAGGAAAGCCAAGCAAAAGAAAGTTACTGAAAATGTCATGCATACAGTTATGATATAAATTCGTCTATGCTCCCAGGGTTTTTGCATGTTAATGGAGACCAAGAAACCTTAAGTAAAAATAATGACACTCTAGGGAATTACCTTCAGGCACCAGCGAGCAGGAGGGAGAAGTGTTTTTCAGGGCATTGGTCCCTGTTCAGCATTTTAAAAAAGTCCTACAACATGAACAGATGATGTACTGCAGCTAAATGTAAGTTTGGTCCCAAAACTGAGACTGTGTTGGGTTGGTTGCCTATAAAGCAACAATTTCCTTCATCCCACTAATAAAAATAACAACAATAAAATATTATGAATATGGCACATCAGTTACTAATACGTTATTTTGTTCTTAACAACCTTGAATTATGCTAAGCACTTATTTTTCCACCTTTTTCAGGAAAAGAAAGGCAGACTCAGGGGTCTAGGTTACTGAATGGAAGGTGAGAACAGCAGCCATAGCTGCACTGGGCAGTGCTGGGAGCCTGACGTGCAGGGAAAAGCAAGTCCAGAGACTGGGGGGTAATTATCAAAATAAAAAAAAATAATAATAAAATTAAAGGAAGTAATGGAGTGAAAAATAAATTAAAGGAAATAATGCAAATGTCCCCAGCAATTCTAATGTTTCTATTGTTAGAAAAGCAGAGGAATTAAATGATTTTTATATTTAAAAATGTTTCCTGACCCAATATCAATGAGATATAGACTTTAAATTGTGAAAATTACGAGAGTCTTCCAAAAAAAAAAACATATTCTTCACCAAAACACCTTGTAAGCTGTCACCAAATGATGAGATGAGGCAGAGACACAGAGAGAGAGACAGAGAGTCACCTACAAAGCAGTTTCTCCATGGACGCCTTAAGCTTCTACTTAAGGATCCAGACTATTGATCCGACTACATTACCTCCATTTTATAACATACTCTGATATTGACCTTCACTGAGCTATCCACCTCCTCAAATGACATTGGGGAAAGAAGGGAATATTCAGAGAGTGAGACAAAGCACTTGTAGCAAGGATTAGAAATAGAATATCGATCAGGGTAAGTTAAGAGTTGGGGTACTCAAAGATCTTTCAATATTTTTTGATCTCCCACTTCCTAACTAATAAGGTGCTCTATTCCTAAATTCATGTTCAGTATCTCTTCCATATTTATGTGTAAAATATTAAAATAAGTCATATTTTAAGTCTTGATAATAATGTGCTATTGCAGAGGAGAGATTGAGACACTGGAGGCTCCCGTTCCATTGTTCCAATGTGGTTTTAGAAGACCTGGAGTATGCAAAATCACTGGGGTTTATAGCAATGTGCTTCATGAAGATCGAACAAAATCTATCTAGACATGGGGAAAAACATACATTTGGGAATTGTGTCATATTAAGAAGAGATCTTCCAATATTACCTCCACACATATGTAAGAGTTTGAGTACACGTTAGTCCTCCATTAAATGATAACCAAATTGGTTAACACAATTATTGATATTGCTCATGTTCTGTTGCTCATGCCAGACTCTTAAGGGAATAAGATTAGTTTAAGACAGAAAAATAAAAGGAGTTCTGAAGGTTAATGAAAGCAAGGACAGCAAAGAAGGAAGATGTTAGTTCTGGCACACCAGCTGCGTATTTCAAGTACAAGAGCATCTGTCTCCTGTCTGATGGCCTAGTGCTATTAAATTTGTCAAAGCCGCAGCACCTAATGGAGCTTAATTTTTTCTGCAGTGGAAGGGCATTTCTTTGACAAAGTTGAAAGAGGATTCTTTAGTTCACAGAAAATTTCTACTTTAAAAAAACCTAGCTTCTTTTATACATTCTGACTGAATACTTTACTGCCTTCTTCAAATCTGACCACGTAATCGAGAAAAAAACCTCAGTACAGACGTCCAGGGTAAACCCATTGAGAGCACCGTCTGTGGGGAGCTGCTCAAATAGAGAAGGAATAGGAGCCCGATATGAACAAACTCGAAGATTACTGAGGGTTGATGAAAGAGCATGGCCGCAGGGGGCAGTGAGGAAACCAAATATTCTGGCCACAGAGGAAGAACAGCATCAGGAACCGGGTACCTGGGTAGCCTTCGCAATGCAGAAACAAACCCCCATCGATACCGGAACACAATTGGAATAAAGTAGTTTCCGAGAAGCTACTCTCCAAGCAAGATCTTTATTTTAAGCCACATGGACTTTAGGCAGAAGGCATCTGACTGAGTTCTGACCAATGGAATATTAGTAGAAGAGACTTATTACACTACTGGGCCTATCCCTTCAAAAGCAGACGAACAGCCTTCCTCACATGTGCAAAGTACCCTCCATCTTCCCTCCTCAACAGCTTGTCAAGGTTCCGGGGGAAATGGAAACCATATATAGAAGATGGAAAACTTTTCTCAGCTGAATTTCTGATTAAGTGGAGTAGGAATCCCTACCTCAGCCACTTGCAGCACTTGAAATTTATGAAGTTGCTCAACTGGCCAATTCCTGATGCACTGCTTTTGTCTAATGTTTGCTAAACTCTGCCTATAGAAACTCCTAAGATTTTGTTTCCATTCTCTTTTCTAACAGCTACAGACAAGGGATAGTCTTCCTCCACAAACTGTGTGTGGCAATTGAACCCAACGACTTTTCATTACCTGACATGGATCAACAGCGTTCCAAATGTCAGTATCAGTCATCTCGTCACCCACAACCCAACTGCAAAGCCAATGCATGTACTTCAGTTCAGTTCTTTTTAATGACACCACACCACTTCTGATGTCTACTTCTTTATCGGTATAAACAAACAGTAGCAGTGTAACAGATAAATCCTGGAGTCTTAAGGTTAAGACAATAATATGGTTTCTCACCCAAACAAAAGCCAAGTGGCAGCAGAGAAGGAGAGAGTTATAAACAAAATAAATTAGCCTTCCTATGTTGTTAGGAAAAAATGCTGTCTCATTTTACTGATACAAATTTAAATGAAAATATGTTCGAAAGTAGTTCTTTTCACCTGGTCATTTTTAGGAAGTTTTTCTAAGCCAGAAAATCTAAGCATAGAACAATCACGAAGTACATGATGTTTTCTGGCTTTATTTATACAAATGAAAGATAGAAGGAAACAAATGTTTAGCAATACCAAAAAGATAAACATCCTCTTATTGTAATCTCACACACTATAAAAATTGATGTTCATATCCATTCAAAATACTATAATATAATAAAGTTTAATTTGTCATGCTTATGTTGCTATGACAAATTAAAATAGTACACTATATTTTATACAATATAAACATAACTCTTTATATAACAAATTAAAGCCAAAATGTAATATAGAAAACCAGGCTATTCATCAAGTATTAATTGTGGTTACTATATGTGATTGGAAATTGTTGCTTTTGACTTTATTTCTTTAATTGGGTTGTTTCTTTTTCTCACAACCTCCTGCATGGATGAAGTTCATAATAAAATAAAATATCTGACCTTTTATTTTAATGAGTGCAGCAGAGAATTATATTTGTAAAAGTAAGAGTGATTAATGCAATTATCATCTGCAATCAGCACTTCTGGGTATAACACTTCCCATGACCTACTCAATAAATGCACAATCGTGAATGTCTATGATATGCTAAATACCTCCTTCAACCCCATCAAAATACGTAGCTCTATGTATTTCACCTAAAACTATTTCTGTTACTTTCTCCTACATAAAAAGGTAAGGTTCTGAGTTTTTAAATGATTATAGAAAGACATCATTACCATCGTCATCATCCTTGTTGTCATGATCTCATTTTAGATATTTAACATGCTCAGAAAATCTATGTATGTTGTTCCAGACTAGCCTCCTGATAAGTTCAAAGACTTCTGATATGTTTTTATATTTGATGAACTATTGATAATTTTTGCTTAGCAGTTTCATCCAAATCTTTGGCTAGCTTATTTTAAGGGGAGGGCAGAATATTATATTTCATAGCAAAGTATGTGTCTATTCAAAGGACTGCAGCACCATTACTCATTTTAATAATCCTTATCCCATGAGCCATTGTGCATTTACATCTGCTTTTGTTACTTTGTAACTATTAACTACCAAGTTCATCCTGGAAAAGCCTTGATAAGAGAGGCTAATTTCAAAGTATGCTTTGGGATCCTAACCATTTGGCCCCAATATTTTCCATCTCCACCATCTCTTAAATAAATTATTATAGATCATGTTCCTAACTCACACCTTGTTTTAGTCAAACCCTTCTTTGTTCAGTCCTGTTATCAACAGAAGAGCAAGACAGATTCTATTAATGGAATTCTATTGTTATTTGGCATAACGAAAGTTGAACTATGACCTTTTCTACTGTTAACAGAGGTTCAATTCACTTATCTACTAAAAGTGCACATTTATTTAATTGTGTTTTTCCATAAACCAAATTCTCAAGTGCTGCCTCTTTATGGAAGTCTTTCCTGACCCTGCAGGAGGGGTCAGCTGCCCCTTGTCTGTGTTCTTGTGACTCCCAACCTCTCCTCTCAGGGAGAAACTCCACCAGAACGATAACTTAGGAAATGATTAAAATGCTGGCCACCCAGCGTGGCTTCTGCCTAAACCATTATTGACTGAGACATAAGTCACATACAAAGCAAAGGGGCCATTACTTTAGATTCATGAAAGCCTCAGCATCAAAGATCATGTCTAGCTATACGATCTTCTGAAAAAATGTTACTGTAGCCAAAACCACATAACTAATTTCTCATGCTTGTCCTCACTGAGAAAGCAATCAATCCCAAGGCCTTTAAGCTTTAAATGTCTGGTACTCAATGGCATATTTCCATTATTTACTCATTAAGCTTGTCAAACATGACTAATCACTTCTATACATGGAAACCACATAGTCCCAATCTCAGGCCATATAAATTATATATATATAACATACAAACCGTGGCATCATGGAATGTGAGACAATTGCTAGAATGAAAAAGATTAAGACTCAAATACTAGCTTGACTGGTTCCTTTGTCCTTTGTTGAGCTTAACTATTATTAGGTCTTTCTTCCACTGCCTTCCCTGTTCAAAGGAGATCTTCTAGGAGAGGAGGAAGGTCCTTAGGCTAAATTCTAGCTTCAGTTCCATGAAAGACAGGTCCTCAAGGGATGCAGTGGCCAATGAGAAAAGCTTGGATAAATATCCACTCTTCAAACTTTTGCATTTCTATAAATTTTAACAACATAATAACCACAATCAAGGACTGCATTTTCTGGGCTTGCTTACCAGAATTATTAAGGAACTAACCCTGAAAGTATTCCATTTGGCACAAAAGGTGGTAAAATTCCTTTCGCATGAAGTATATCACAGAGAAGATAGGCCCACTGAGTCATCCAGGCACTCTGAGGAGCATTTTCATGTTCTCGAATGCTTCTTTCAGGGAGCTAGCCAGAACATTGCATTTCTGTCAGAATCTCTAACCCACTTAGCACTGTGTGTCCAGGCCTGGCCTTTTGTTTGTTTGCCTTAAGCCCGGACGTGATTTAGTTAGACAAGCAGCCCCAGCCAGATTCTTGTCATTCAAAATAACTTCCTGACTCTTTATTTTATTAATATCACTAGTCTGTTCATGACACCCTGGAAAGACTGTCAATTATCATGTTCTTCATACATAAACATTTACATTTCAAAATAAGTTTAAATAAGCCACTTCAAGTTGGATTTTATAATACTCAAATATGTTAAAAGCGCACATGACAAGCTTGCAATTTAAAAGAAATGCTTGGAGAGAGTCCTTTTATAAGACAGAGAAGCCTGAAGGAAGAGAGGGAGGAGGGGATGTTGGAATAAGCGATGATGGGCTGGTAGTTGAGGAGGCTGGGTCCCAGCTCTCACAAAGGCCTGTTGTGTGATCCCAGGCAAGTAAATCATCTAACCTTTCCATTTTGATTTCTTGTCCTTCCCAGGAGGACAACTAATCTCCATATCCTCATTAGCTTTAAAATTTCACTAAATTACATTTTAAACCACCACCAGAATTATGAGCACCCAGCCTCTACACAGTTGTCAACACAAATGACGCATTACATACAGCAGTCTCCAATCCCACCAGTGAGCTATACCTCTCACCACACGTGCCACCTACACAGAAGTCATGGAGAGGCTATTGCTCTGAACGGAGACTATTGTAGCTCATGTCTAATTAAACACTGGTTAGTTTTCCAGTCTTCGGCTTTACACACATTCCTCATCTTTAAAAAGGAGGATAATTGTGCCTTTTTTTTTTCTTCACAGAGTTGTTATAACTATTCAGTTAGATAATACGTATTCTGGTGCTAGTATTTCTGGGGAGAAGAAAATGAGTGTGATTTTGACATTTAGATAGAATTGTCTATAAACCATTAGCTATTCTGGTCCAAAACATGAGAGACAGTTAACTAGATGTCAGATTGTTGTTAGTCAAACAATTTCTGACTTCTTTGTTTCCCCCCCTACTCTCTACTATCCCCAATAGGCTGGAAGTTAATCTGCAGCAGAGCCCATGCTTGTAATTGAATTCATGTAGTATCTGTGTGCTTGGCACGGTATTTATCACATTGTAGGGCTTCACATTTGCTGGAAGTCATGGGGTTTTGGAAATACCCAAGAAGGAATAGGTTCAGAAAAATTCAGAACAGCCAGTTAGAAGAATATTATAGTATACAATAAAAGTGTTTATACCTTAGAAAATATTAATAGGAATATAGGATGATGTGGATGCACTTGAGATATGTTTACAAGGTGGAATCAGCAATACTAGGTGATTAAGTGTATATGTGACTGGAAGGGAAAGAGAGGAATCTGCCAGATTTTTAGCTTGAATTAGGCAGAAGATGGTGTCATTTACATAGTGAATAAAGGTTTTGTACATATTAAATCTGCGATGACTGTGAGCTATCAAAATGTCAAACAGATGGTTGGATATAAGAACCTTAAAATCGGAAGCAATGCGAGAGCTCTAGAAAGACAGCATTCAGATGACGAGGGAAGCGATGGAAGTGCCTGACATTTCCTAGATGCGAGTATACAGAATGAGAAGAGAATCTAGAAAAGGACCCTGGCATTTTCTACGTGTCCTGGGATAGTTCAGAAGGAAGAACCAATAACAAGGCCAATGAATAGACAACAGAGATACTGAAACAAAATCCAGAGAGGTGGTCTCATGAGAGCCAAGGGCAGAAAGTAGTATTTCTAGTAAAGGGGAGTGATCTGCTGTGTCAAATGCCGCTGAGCCATAGAGAGGACAAGTCCTTAGAGATGCGCATTTGATTTAGTAACAGGGCACTCATTGGTGTCTTCAGTAAGAACCGGTCCTGTGGAATGGGAGGGGAAACTGCATTAGCACCTAGAGAGAAGTGAACATGCTGACATGCCAAGCATAAACAGATTTTTTTGGATTATTGCCAAGTTTGACTCTTCATGAAAAGATAGAGCAGTGACTGGAAAAAATCATGTGATAAGTAAGGGTTATTTTTTGTTTGCTTATTTGTTTTCAAGTATAAGCAAAATGTGATATAATTGGAAGGAGCTGGTAGAAACATCAAATTTGAAAATATAAGAAAGAGGTGACTGAAACAACAAAATGTTTGAGAGGACAAACCAACGGGACCCCCAATAAAGGTAGAGTTCTTATTTCTCCCATTCTAAGTAGAAGTAGAGAAATTATAACGATAGTTAAAAAGGGTTTGATAAGCACAAGTTGTGGTGTAGTTCCCATTCAGTGGCATCTGCTGAAACAAAGGGTGAAGAGGGGAATTCAGAGATTTGAGGAGAACAGAATAATCATTGGGCAGAATAAGAATATTGCAGGAAAAAAAAAAAACAAAGCAAAAACAGAAACAACAAAAAATCAAGGGTGGAAAGCAAAGCAAAGCAGTCATTAAAGAAGATAGACCTGGTGGTGGGTAGAAACACACACAGATCACTCTAGCATCTCCCCAAATGTTGCACCATTAACAGGTCATTGAATTCCCGCAGGGAGTTTTTCACAGGCCCCTCTCCTCCATCTCTTCTAACTTCTCTAGTTACCACCAGAAAATACTTTACTCTTTCTTCGTTCCATTCATGTACCTAACTTTTACTTTAGTTACGGTTTGTGAGCAGCTCATCATGCTAGTAAAAGTACCCACTTCAAGGAAGACCACAAGCACATATTTTGAAATGAAATGGGCATGATAAGTCACAACTGCACACCAGTTCCAAGCGGAGTGCAGCCTCAGCTCCCCAGGAATCTTGCTATGTTTTTGAGTCTGCTTTACTTTAGACTCCAGTGTGTCAGAATTTTAAAACTTTAAAAATATTTATAACATTTTCTTATATATTTTGAGATTAGCCCCTAGTTAGATACCTGGTTTATAAATATTTTTTCATTCTATACATATTAGCACCCTCATGTTCCCTAGCACTGTTCACAATAGCCAAGATGTGGAAACAATCTGAATGTCCATTGTCAATTGTCAAGAGAGTGGATAAGATATGGTACATGCATGCAGTGGAATACTGTTCAGCCTTTATGCATAACGGAACGCTGCAACATGGGACAATATGCATGAACTTTGAAGACATTCTGCTAAGTGAAGTAAGCCAGTCACAGAAAGACAAATAACGCATGTTTCCACTGACATGGGGTATCTAAAATAGTTAAATTCATAGAGCCAAGGAGTGGAATGGTGGTGGCTAGGGCCAGGGGAACATGGGAAATTACTAATCAATGGGTGGGCATGAAGTTTCAATGCAGAAAAATGAATAACCTCTTGAGATCTGATGTTCAACATTGTATTAGAGTTAAATAGTGTGTTGTATACATAAGAATTTAACAAGGTAAGGCTCATGTTAAGTATTTTTAAGAAGAATAAATTCCAATAGTAAAGTAAAATTTTAAAATACTTATTCCATTTTCATATTAACAATATTGTAAATAATTTGCCAACTACTGAAAATAAAAAGGATATTAAAAATTACTCATGGTCCCATCACTCTGAGATAATCCCAAATAGCTTGCTACCTAGCCTACTGGTGTTCGTTTGGCAGCACATCCTGATATGTTAAATACCACAATCATGGCAATGTGGTTTGTTTTTTCCTTAAACACAATGTTACTACAGCTATATTTGCCATAAAATTACATCAATCATTGTAAATTTGTTTTAGACACTGTCGATACAAAGCCACATACATAAAATAAATTGATAAGATATGATTCAAAAAATAAGAGATATGAATAAAATAATGGGAAAACAAATGATTAATTCAGAAAAAGTACCACAGAGGGGAAAGTATCCTTTTGAGGTCTTCACAGGAACTGACAATCCTGTGAAAGAAGCCTAATTATTTCTCTAATTTTATAGATAATTAAACTGAGACAGAGATGATTAATAACTTGTCTGAAGTCACACAGCTAATACATGATGTGGCCAGGATTTAAAGCCCAGCAGTCTGATGGCAAAGCCTGTGCTCTTTTAATCATCAGGGGAAGCTACTTCCTTTCACCGGGCAGGTTTTATTTAACAGAAGGTGTGAACAGAGGCAGGGTAATAAAAGTCCATGATACTCAAGGAAGAGTCAGATATTTTCTCTAGTTGGAGTAGAGAAGTGATGCCCGGCAATGAAAGTGATGGCACTGGAAGAGTAGTTTGCACTTGGATGATAAAAAGCATTTGATGTCATGTGAAGGAACTTGGACTTTATTCTTTAGACCATAGGGAGCAGGAGGAAGACTTGGTTTCTACATAGACTTCCAATTGGTAGAATGGGCATCGCTGATTTTAAAGTTAGAAAGCACTGGATAAATGTTTTTTTCACATTATATTTTTAACTTGTTTTTAGAATGACAACAATATCAAGAAGAGTCACAGTAATAACAACTTAGAGGGAGCATGAAAATCTGATCTTAATTCCATAGGGAAGTTAGGAAAATGTTGGGAAACATCTTTGTCTGGATATAAGGGCTTCAGAGACTTTGCCACCAGCTGGAAGGACCATCTTCTTCCTGTCTCTTATGTTTCCCAGGTAGCGCTGGTCATGCTGTAGAAACTGAAGAAGGAGCACAGGAGATGCCAGTTTTAAAGATTAAGTGGATACACCTGATTAAGTGTAGGAGCGTCAACTTACTATTGGAGATAATACCTCTGATGAAGGACTTTCTTTTCTGGTTACTGTGCTACAGTCATTTTTCTACTCCTTCTGGCGTACAAATAGAATGCATTCTTTGACTTCATCTTCACTCCTTGAGGAATGCACAATGATTTTACTAGAAAATATAATAGAATATCAAATCAAGAATATAATTTGTCATTTCCCAAACCTGAAAAATGCTGTTTATCTACCTGGACATCTGTCTTTTGGTTTTTCCTCATATTAACTATCATCTAGAACAAACATTTTTTGGAGATATATCACAGTCTTACTTATTTTAAGGTGATATCGCACATCTACCTTAAAAAGAAAACAAACCAAAACGCTTGTCCTAGGTCTATGAAGTGATAAAAAGACTTGGTTGAAACTTCAGACCTTGATTTTCTTTTTCTTTTTATCCTCTTTCTAATTAGGAGTGCCAGAGAAAACCAAAATGACTAAAAGATGTGAAGAGAAAAAGCATGAAAGATAGAGCTGAGTCATTTCAGAACACTGGTGCTAATAGGATTTATTCATGCTCTATTTTAGCAGATACACATTACAGGGACAGATCCTGTTTTCTTATTTAGCAAATTAGACGATTTTCTTTCTTACTTAACTATTAACAACCAGCCAAACTTTATGAGCTTTCTTTTATTTGTGGCTGAAATTTGTAGAGCTGGGGACTCTGCTCTTCTGCTTCCTAGAGACCAAAGGTAATTAGTCACGGTGTGCCGAGATCCGGTCTCCAAAGCCGAATATTGAATTAAGGTGAATAAATATGTCCATCCCCTGCCCCTAGCCAGGAAACCTAAGCAGCAGAACAAATCTTAAAAAGGGAAAGAAGTTTTGCCCTGATGGGTAGACTAGATTAAGAGCTAGAAGTGAGGCTTGAATTCTGGGGCAGAGCTCTGCCACTCCCTTCTAATCTGTTTATGAGAAACTGTTTAGGCCATAAATGCCCTAGGCAAACATCTCACCTTATTTATCTCTTCATTTGATCCCTCTCCTGTATGTGTGTGTTCTACACATCACCCACGCCATCACCAGCTGCCTCTTTTTAATCTAATTCCCACGAAGGTAAAGTGAGTTGATATTACTGAGTGATGTCTGGAACAAGCGAGCTTATCCTAAAGGAGGGAGTCTCCCATGATGAACTTCAGGCAGCAGTGAAACACCCCAATCAGCACACTTTTTTTTTTTGACTTTTAAATTATAGTTGGCATACTATTAGTTTCGGGTGTACAACATAGTGATTCAACATTTATATACCTTACATAAGTCTGTTACAGCACATGGTTATTACAGTATATTCCCCATACTATTTTGAGGCAAATGAGTGTAGTTGGTTCTCTTACATCTCCCTGAATCCTAATTCTGCAGCATGACTTTGCTCTTCAGAGTATAATCACTGGATTCAGACTGCCTGAACGTGAATCCCAGGTTCACTGCCTATTGGGTTAGCCAGAAAGTTATTTTGTTTTTTTCCATACAATGGCTCTAGTAGTGCTTAGTTGCCTTGAACTTCATTCAAAATGAATTTCATTAGATTGTATTGTGACAACTGTCATATCAGTGTGCATTTTTTTTAAAAACACCAAAATTGGTGAATTTTTATGCAGCCATTTTAATATTAAAGATGGAAGAAGATATACAACATTTTTGGTGTATTATGTTTTATTATTTCAAGAAAGATAAAAACACAACTCTGAAACACAAAGATTTGTACAGTGTATGCAGAAGCTACTGTGACTGATCGAACATGTCAAAAGTGGTTTGTGAAGTTCCTTTGTGAATTTTAGGTACTACTGGCTTTTTGGCCAAATAATTCTTTGCTGTGGGGCTGTCTTAGGCATTGGAAGATGTTTAGCAGCACCCTGGCCTCTACACACTAGAAGCCAATGGCGGGAGACAGCCGACATACTCAAAATATCCAAATCAATAAAAATTTTAGTGAAAGTGAAAACTGTGTCTTTTATTTTATGGAGAAAAAAAATGTAATGGACCTTTTGGCCCACCCATACTGGGGCACAGTACTTCATTTCTGGTTTTAGTTTCCTCATCTCAACAGCTGAAATGATAGTAATAATGCCTACCTTATAGCATGTGAAGTACTTAACACTATTTCAACCACAACAAGTATTCAGGAGTTTTTAGCTGTTATTTATTTATACTTTTTCTCAATTTTTTTAAAAAATAAAAATGTGCGGCATTAATTTTGGTATCAGTTTCCAAGGTTTATTATTAATATGAAGTAAGAATATATATTGAAGTTTTATTTATGATTTGTGGGTTCAGTTATTTGTGATTTCATCTGCTTTACTGGTGATAGAGGCAGGAGAGATGCTATGTCAGGATATAGTAGCAAAAGGCTTGGACTTACAAGACTTATTTGAAATCCTTGCATTGCCACTTAAATTTCTCTTAGTATAACTTGGTCATCTGTGAAATGGAGGTGAGAATTGCCTATTTTGCTGGATCGTGGTTGGTTTTAGAGGATAACACTTATCCATACTTAACAAAATGGAATATTAAAGAATGAGAAAGAAGGAGGCTTGTGGTGGGATATCAGTTCAGCCATGGTAAGAATTATGTATATCTCCATTTCTGCTTCCTGCTAATAGCAGTTCCTAACAAGTGATCCATTAATGTCGGTTGTTGCTTTCCTAATGTCCCTTGCTAAAGACAATCAGCCAGGTGAAGCAATTGACAAATGTTTTCTGCATGTTTTTCTTCTGGATTTGATAAAATTTCTGATTTTCCTCCTACTTTATTGGTTGTGCCTTTTAGGGTAGCTATTGTGGATTTATCTCTTTTTAACTTCTCCATTTAAAAGTCCACATTATTTAGTGTCCTTTCCACATCCCTCTGTTGTTCATACACTATATTCCTCTTGGATGATCTTAGCATCAGCTATCATTTATAATCTGGTTACCCCCAATGCACACCTGTATCCAGGTTAGCCCTCTCTGCTGTACTTTGGACTAAATACTTGTGTAAATCTCCATGGAATATTGCACAAACATCTGAAACTCAGTAGTCTTGTGCTGAACACTGACAACAGGTAAGAAATGATTTAATAGATTCTTAAAAAATATCACTGGTACCCACCCAGTCTTTTAAACCAGAAACCTGAGAAACAACTTAGAAAATTGCTTTGTATACAAAGAGAATTAACCTCCATTCTCACCTCTTATGTGATATATATTCTTCTCCCTTAGTGTTTCTCACTTCTCTATACTTCTCTTGTGTTTTAACCTATAGCTTCTTGATTGAGCAGAATAGTCTTAAAGTGGTCTCCCTACATATAATGTTTTATCCTCAAGTCTTTCCTCAAATTGTGACCATAATGATTGCTCTTAAGGCAAAACTGAACTTGTATTTCTTCTGCTTAAAAATGACAATTGATAATGGCCTCACCGCCCCCCCCGCCCCGCCCACACCATCCTGGTTATAATGGCCTCTCACACCTTTTAGGATACAATTTAAAATATATAGGCTAGTGCATGGGCATTTCATCCTCTGCCTTTGCCTCTTTGTCTAATCATTGGAATGTGCAAGGTGTATTCACATTTATCACCCTGAGGTTACAGGACAGTTTCTGGCAGAGATTTCCAGAACTGCAGTGGAATTCAGGCAGTACAAAGAATTGCCTTCGAGACACTTCCTCTATCACACAGAATTACTTTCAGAAACAGAGGAACAAAATAGAACTGGCTTGCCATCATTTGGGAATTGTTGATTGTGGATTCAGGAGATTCGGTGACACACTGTTTAAGTAATGTCAGGTGGAATCTGGAATCTGCAATCTGGTGTGAGCTGGGTGGAGTAGAGGGTATCTGGGTTAACTAATGGTGTGTTTTTAAAACTTTATACTCTGGTGTAGAAATCATATATTAGTGGATTTTCTATACCTTGTGTTTAATATAATACCCAGCACATATTAAATACTAATTAAATGATATAGGGAATACAAAGAAAAGCATGGAGGGAGAATATTATGAGCATGTATTTGACCTTGCATTCACTTCCTGTTCTTTATAATAGTATTCAGTATGTTGGAAGATGAAAAGAAAAGGGAATATTAACCAGAAATTTAAAATGTTTTATTGAGGTAGAATTTATATACAGTCAGTATATAAATACTGACTGCATAATGTATGTTTTTTAACTGTATAGTGTATGTTTTGACAGATATAGACACCAGTAAAAACATTCTCCCAATCATGATACAGAAAATGTCCACCATCTTAATTTTGTACACTCTCTCGAAGACAATCTCCCACTCCCATCTCAACAGCCACTTGCTTATTTCCAACACCATGAATCAGTTCTCCTGTCCTTGAGCTTTTGTAAGTGGAATCAGGTAATGTACACATTTTTGTGTTTGGCTTCTTTTGCTCATCATGTTTTTAAGATTCATAGAATAGCATTCCACTGGATGAATATAAACGTACCAACTTTTATTTATACATTTACTTGTCAATGAATGATGTGTCTCCTCTCTCACTGCTACATTTTTGGCTATTATAAATAAGGCTGCTGTGAAAATTCTCTTACAAATCTTTCTGGGGGTATGTCTTTTATTTCTCTTGGGTAGAAACCAGAGTGGATGACTTGCTCAAACAGTAAGTATATGTTTGAGTTTATAAGAAGTTGCCAAATGTTTTCCAAAAAAGTCACAAGGTTTTATACTTCTAACGGCAGTGTGTGAGAGTTACAGTTCTCATTTTCATAACATTTCTGAATTGATGATGTTATAATTTTACCCTTCTTAGTAAGTTTTAATTTATGGTTCTAATTTGATTTTCCTTGGTTACTAGTGATGATGAGCACCTTTCTAGGTACTCATTTCCATTATAAAACTATTTTGTAAAGTGCCTGTTCAAATATTCTGCCCATTTCTCTGAGTTGTTTGTAACTTTAATGAGTTATGTTGGGCAACTATTCTTATATAATTCTACAGTAAATATATTTTTTCTGAGTTTGTGCCTTATGTTTATATTTCCTGTTTATATTTTGATGAAATTTAATTTATTACTATTTTGTATTTTGTTTATTGCCTTTTTTGTTCTAAGAAATCTTTGGCCAAGATCATAAATGTATTCTTCTATTATTTTGTAATTTTGTGCATACATGAGATGTGAGTTAGGATTTATCAATTTCCATTTGGATATCCAGTTTTCCAGGTAATTTGTTGAAAAATTTCTTTCCACATTGAATTGATTTATCACTTTGTAAAAACTCCATTAGCCAGCCCTGGCTGGTATGGCTCAGTGGTTGAGTGCTGGCTTGCAAACCAAAGGATTGCTGGTTCAATTCCTAGTCAGGGCACATAACTGGATTGCAGGTCAGGTCCCCAGCCAGGGATGTGTGACCTGACCACACACCACATGGGGTGTGTGAAAGGCAACTGCGTATTGATGTTCCCCCCCTTTTTTTCTTCTTCCTTTCCTCTCTCTAAAATTAAATAAATAAATAAATTTATTTTAAAAAATCCGTTAACTACAGGAGTTCGTCTATTTCTAACCCTTTGTTTCACTGATATACTTATTCATCCTTATACATGTGATACCCTTTTGATTGCTATACCTTAATAGTAATTTGTAAAATTAGTGTGTCTGTTCTTCGAAGACTATTTTAGTTATTCGGTGTCCTTTAAATTTAGTGATTTTATATATATTTTAGAATCATCTTATCTTATTTTTACTAAAGAAAGAAAAGAGGGAGAGGGGAAGGAGGAGGAAAAAGGAGACTATTTGCGATTTTTGACTCAACTTGATTTATTTTGGTGGAGTTAACATCTTAATACAGTTCAACCATCCAATAAATACACTGCGTATTTCTCAGTTTAATTTTTCTTTAGTTTCTCTCAGCAGTATTTTATCATTTTTCAGTGTAGAGATCTTACATAATTTTTACTAAATATATCTGCTTTTTTATGGTATTATAAATGATCTTGGTTTCTAATTTTCAAAACCCAACTGTTCCTAGTTTATAAAAATATAATCAATTTTTATATATTGTCCTTGTGAACTACAGCCTGGAGAAGTAGCTTAGTAATTCTACCATTTTTCTTCTTTTCAGAGGGAGGTAGTTTTTTTTAAATTTACTATGAGCGAAGTTATGTTGTCTACGAAAAAAATATATTTCACTTTTCCTTTCAATCTTTACTATTTTCATTTCTTTTACTTGTTCTATGGCAGGGATAGAAACTCCATTACAGTATTGTTAGAAGTGGTGAGAACTGATAAGCTTGCCTGGCTGTCTTAGGAAGAGAAGTATTCGATTGTTAAGTATGGAGCTAATTGTAGATATTTTCTCATAGATGACCTTTATCAGATTGAAGAATTTCCCTTATACCCCTGTTTTGTTGAGAATTTTTGTTTTTATTGTACATGGGCCCGGAACCTGATCAAATGCTATTTTTTTATTTATTGAAATGTCTGTACATATTCTTACGTGTTTCATAGACTTCACCCATGAAGTCATTTGGGCCGAATGTTTTATTTGTAGAAAAGTTTTAAATTATGAATAGAAGTTATTTAATTGGTTTAAGGCTATTCAATATCTCTATTTGTTATTGGGTTCATTTTGATAACTTGTATCTTTAAAGGAATTTATCTATATTTTCTGAGTTGTCAAATTTATTGGCATAAAATTGTTGATAATAATTTCTTATAACTCACTGAATGCCTGTAGTAATTCTCCCTTTTTATTTCTGATTTTGACTATTGGCATCTTGTTTCTTTTGTTGTTGCTGCTCTTTATCATAGCCAGAGCTTTATCACTTTTTGCTTCTCTTTTCCAAAGACCAGTTTTTCATTTCCTTGATTTTTTTCTATTTTCTCCTTAATAATTTTGTATTCTCATTTTTAAATTTTATAATTTCATCTCTTCTTACTTCAGGTTTTGTTTGATTTTTTTTCTTTTTTTAGCTTCTAACAGTGAAAACTAGGATTAAAGATTTTAGATTTTTTTCTAAGTCAATACTTCTTCTCTAGGAATTATGTAGAAGCTGTTACTACCCTGCTCAGTTATGAAAGGTGCTTTCTCCTTGGGACTTTATTTTTTAAGTTTTTTTTTTTTAACAATGCTACTTTTTCCTAATCCAACAAAGAAGTATGATTTTCATTTTGATTTAATGGGAGAAAAAGTCTTTCAAAACCTCTGGACCTTATCTGGTAGTGGAAGCCTATTTAATGGCTTTTTAGAATAGATATCCTGAACTTACTGAGGTTCTGCTAATGTTCAGTACAAAAAATATTCACATGCTTTTAGCATCTTTCTCCGTTTTCCTACATTACTCCTAAGGAAAGTCTTAGCATGCTCACTCTGAAAAATTTCCGAGAAAATTTTCCAAGAAAAATTACTTTAAAAAGCAATCTGGTAAATATGAGAGATTTAGCATTTACAGGCAAGAAAACAACTATCTGACCATTTTAATTATTTTCTTTAAATGAGTTGCTAAGTTGTTAAATTCCAAGGAAGGTTATACTATATCTCTCACATTTTAAAAATTTCTGCTTAAAAAAGTTTTAAAATTTTGCTTTAAAAATTAAAGAACAAAGGAATATTTTATTCTATCCTAAGATGTATTTACCAGAAATTACATTTTTAGGTTAAAAAATCTTTTCACGAATATCAGCTATTACTTCTAGAACGTGTATATTTCAATACTGAAGAAATTGCTATGGACTCCCAAAGGGCCACCTTTATTACTATAGATGAATCATGTCAGATTATCCTGCTACAAGAAGCTAAAGCCATGCCCACTTGATGATTTTATTTCAATAGATTTCATTTTCTCTTTCTGACTGCCACTTTACTCCCTGGCTGCATTAGAAAAGGCATGGTAAGAGACTCCCACTGTGAAGAGAACCAGGTAAAAGCTCTGCTGCCTGGCAAGAACTAATTCACTGTTCTGTAGGGGCTGATACTCATCTCTCCTTCAATAAAAGATAATGACTCCATCGGCCCAGTGCACTTAGCTATTCGAGAAAGAAGTTGATGCTTAGGAACTAGGATTCAATCAAGGATCAATCATAAGTGTTATTACTGCATAGAAAAATATACTTGTACCTACTTGATATAAAATATGATTAAATAAAAAAAAAATGAATCAATTGGCTTTGGCCTTGTCAATAGCACATAGGTATTTGAACGTGTGGTCATTTTTGGATGAGGTGTCACTGAATATCACTTTGGGCATTAC
The DNA here is from genome assembly GCA_004027735.1 of Carollia perspicillata. Taxonomy (NCBI): domain Eukaryota; kingdom Metazoa; phylum Chordata; class Mammalia; order Chiroptera; family Phyllostomidae; genus Carollia; species Carollia perspicillata. Next base: position 18,344 of record PVKM010001234.1, on the reverse strand, counting down.
AGCAGATGCTGACATCTGCTAAAAAGAAGAGAAATGAGTCTCTGGCCTGGAAATCATCCTTGTACTCCCAAGTTTCTGTGGAGGATTAGAAATAGTTAAGTGATGTCATTTAAGGAACTCAATGAGTGCTCTTGACTGTTTTGTATTCAGAAATCCTTGTAAAAGGAAATACACTTTCCCATGTAAGGTGTTTTTGCCAAACATTGCCTCTTTATATGAGTAGTGTGTTAGCTAAAGACACTGCCATGCTATGTGCATCAAATCGTGCAAGCAGAGAGAACATCATGAATAGAGAAAGAAAGAAAATGAGAGAAATAGCAGCATAAAATTAGGGATAATTAAAGTTCTTGTTAGAGGTGAAGAGCACAGTGGCTTTGGTGAGATTCAATGTGTCAGTTGGGGGTAGCATGCCGTCGTGTGAGTAATGAGTGATCAGTGCAAAAAAGCCCCTGAAACACCTCTCTTCACCTAATTACATACTATTTCTTTAGATGATCCATTTTAGTTGGTTAAAACGGAAATCATAATGTTAAATTGCTTGCAATTGCATGAAGATATAGAAGTTTGAAAATAATTTTGATTTAGCAAATACTCTTAATATAAAAATCATATGCTACTGTTTTTATCATTTCTACCCAACAGTATCTGCTTTCAGTGGGATGATGTTCTGAATCTAAATGAAAAAGTTAATTTGTCAAACTGATGAACTGTCTTAATGATGTGTTAAATGTAACCACGTTTATGCATAAGCATGTGAGGTTTTATGTAAAACTCGTGAATTCAATAGATATGTATTTACTTAACATCCTATTCGTGACTATCTGAGTACTATCTAGCATTTGAGTGTTTTTATATATGTTGAATTTTTAACAGTCTACTTGTGCTGAAACAATTTTAGCTTTGGACTAAGCAAATAGAAAGTACATCATTATGTTTTTCTTCTTTTAAATCATCTGAGTTGTATTACATATTAAACACCCTTTATGAAATTTCTCTACCAGAGCTTCAGTTTGATCAACAGGAAAATGAGGAGCATAACCTACATGGTCTTTTATACCTCTGATAGATTTAATATTCTATGATTGCATGATTGCAGTCATTGCTCATTACAAAATGTAGGAGTAGGCATAGTTTCTTTATCTAAGAAAGGTCTCTCCAGAAGTTCTCAGTTTTGCTGGTTTTGTATCTAGGCAGTTGTAATCTTTGAGAGATTTTGAAGAATCAGGAACCATTTTATTTTTAAGGGCTAAAAATGAATTACTCATTCCTTGCAAAGAATGAATTTTGACATTCTGTATAGGATTATTTATTCATTTGAAAAGAGACTCTGAAACCAAGTGGTTTGAAAATGGTTGCTATTAGGCTTAGAGACATATCTTTACTTATTTGTGAATCCACGAATAAAGCTAAGCAATTTCACAACTGATTAACAATATCTCATATTGATTGAGCACTAAATATGTGCTAAGAATTATAAATGTTTTAATATATGAGTTCATGTAATCTTCACAACAATTATTTGAGGCAGGTATTATTATTTTATCCCTGTTTTATTGATGACTAACAAGAGATTAAGTAAGTTGTACAAGGAAATAGTAAGAGGTTAAGCTGAGGTTCAACCCATGTGTTATGGCTCCACAGCCCGAATTTATAAACACTACAGTGTTTTTATGGAATTGAACATGTTGAATTGAACACACTGTCAACAATAGTTGGAGGTCATTGGCTTTATTCTTACCACCAAACTGAGTAATATGGATCATCTTAGTGATCTGTGGCAGCTGAGTTCTCCTGCTTAGAAGGTCCTTAGATACAACTATCAGGGTCTTTCCTTTCTAGATCCTGATTTATTTATGTACTTGTTCAACTGTTGACTTCCTGTAATGGGCCACTGGCTTAGTGAATTTGGGCTGCTATAACAAAATACTGTAGACTTGATGGCTTAAACAACAGACATTTATTTTTCACAGTTCTGGAGGTTAGAAGTCTAAAATCAAAGTGCCAGAGTGGTTGTGTCTGGTAAGAGTCCTCTCCTGACTTGCATATGGCTGCCTTCTCTCTGTATCCTCAGGTGGCAAAAAAACGAAGCTTTGGTGCATCTTCCCTCCTGATAAGAGTACTAATCCCATCATGGGAGCTTCAACTTCCTGACCTCATCTAAACTTAATTACTTCCCAAAGGTCTCAACTCCTAATACCATCACACTGAGGTGAAGAGCTTCAACATAATGAATTTGGAGGGACTCAAACAGTCCACCCATAACAGCCAGACAGTACTCCAGTCCCTGGGCATACAGTAGTGAACCAAGCAGACAAAAAGCCTTGTGCCCATGGAATTTATAGTCTCATGGAGAAGATAGATAATAAGCAATATAAAAAAAGTAAAATAAGTCGATAGTAAGTACTAAGGGAGATAAAATACAGGAAAGAAAACTAGAGTGTTGACATTTTGGATAGGGTGGTTGAGAAAGTCTTCTGAGAAGCTGCTGTTTTATCTTAACAGCCCAACCTGGGGGAAGAGCCAGTGCAAAGGGATTGAGGTGGAGCCTAGCTGGCCTGTGCAAGACAACAAAGCAGGGAGCCTCTACTTGGGAATTCAGGAGAGAGTGTGAGAGATGAGGTTAGAGAAGTGAAGGGGGCCCAGTTCATGAACATCCTTGTAGCCTCAGATTTTATTTGGGATGAGATGAAAGCTATTGGAGGATTTTGAAGTGGAAAAGTGACATGATCTGACTTTCATTTTAACAGAATAATTCTGGCTGCTCTGCTGAAAATAAACTGAAGAGGGGAACAAGAGCTGAAGCAGAGAGACCAGTAAGGAGGCTATTACCTGTCAAATTATTAAAAGAGATTAGGCAAATGGTGCTAATCAGGTCTCATCTGAATTGATCAAATGTTTTGTTTGCTGCACTGAGAAAAACTGAATATTATTTTAATGCTAATTTTGGAAGACTTCCAAGAATGTTGGCAAATGCACAATGCATTAATCTCTCTCAAACTCTTTCAAAGAAGAAAAACAACCCAAATTGTATAAAATTATAAATATACCTAAACTAAATAGTGGCAACAAGGCCATACTTCAAATTCTAAAAGTTATTTGCTCAATAATAATACAATTTCTGCCTAGAGGAGGCACTCCTCAACTCAAATAATATTACCTAATATCTTAATATGACCAAGTTTAGAAGATAGTTGGGAATATTCTCGAGTACTAATAAATTCTCTATCTTAGAGGTTAATAGTGGGCAATGTTTGTGGACTCAGTCTCATTGCATAGAACAAGAAGGGATCTTATCAACACAAAAAATAACCATGATCTGTAATTTAACAAGAAAGAGGGCAGGTTGGTTGTAGCTATAGGTGGGTCAAAGAAGAAACAAGGGAACAATACTGTGGAAGCATTTGAGGTCAACAAAGACATTCTATGTCTAGGTTTAATAGCAAAATCCTATGAGGCATAGAAAGTCACATGAGATGAACTTTTTTTTTAAAGGTGGTGTTTGCTTCTGGAAGCCTGGAAATAGAGATCTCATTATGACTTAGTATCTGTTTACCTAGACATGCCAAGAGGAAAAGGAAATCAATGAATCTGTAGGAAAGGTTGACAGGAAATTGGCTGCCTAATACCCTGTTTCCCTTTGTAACCACCCCTTCAAACAGCTGAATGAGCTGAACAATTGGACAAAGGATAAAATCATTAATAACATTGAGACTTTCAATTTAACACATTGAAGCAAGGCCATGATAAGAGGTAAGAAAGTCAAAGAGAATTTCTGCACAATATTTAGGGGGAAATATTGGCCTTAGTAAGACTATTTATATTGAAGGCAAAATTAAAAATAAATGCAGCACTAAACTGATGCACAAGCACTCCATCAAAATGGAAGACGCTAAGAGGTCTGTGCAAAGCCTGGCTAAGTATGGGCTTTGGAATGTTCAAAAAGAATTGCTTTACACTCTCAGGTAAAGACATCAAAGGTAAGATGCAAAATATGAAATTATCATTTGGAAAAAGAGCTACCAGAATTAATAAAATAGATAATTTCCAAAACCTGTTGAAAAAGTGCAAAATTAAATTATTAGAATTCATTGCATGGCATGTCAGACAGACTTGAAGAGTATGAGTAAGTACTGAGAAAAAGAGAAAAGAAATGAAGAATATTGTCAAAGCAAAAACTGTGCTAGACAAACAGGACTTGATTAAAGGCCGTTACCATGGGGAAGAAAGAGCAAAATGAAGTCTGAACTCAACTCCACTGAAAAAAGGGGTCAGGAGAGTTTTTAAATGTTCGTGTGTGAGGGATCATAAAACTTCTTTCTCATATCTTCATGACAAGAGATAGTTTTCCATCTAGGAGTGAGGCAAATACAGCCCCTTCCCTCCCACAGAAATAGAGATAGGATACTCTCTCCCTTGATGATTACTCCCAGGTCCTGGAGAAAAATAGTCCTAGTTTGTAAATCAGCAAAAAGATTTAAATGCAAAAGAAAAGAGAAACAATTTATGTTGACAGGTTTTTAAAGCTAGTGCTCTAGAGAAAAAAGGAGGGGAGGGACCTCTGTGGTTAGGCCATTTGGATTTTGTAAGGCAGGTAAGAGGGAGATCAGAAACAGGAAGAAGCCTGCATAAAGTTTAGTCAGGCTGAGGAAAATGTTAACGTTTTCTTGGTCAATGTAGATGACAATACAGTTCAGGGGTGTCAAACTCATTTTCACCGAGGGTCACATCAGCTTCATGGTTGCCTTCAAAGGGCCAAATGTAGTTTTAGGACTGTATAAATGTAACTACTCCTTAACCAGAGGCAAGGAGCTCAGCACTGCTGACCGGTACAAACGAGGTGCAGGGCCGAATAAAACAAAGTGGAGGGCAGGATTCAGCCTTCGGGCCTTGCGTTTGCCACCTGTGATAGAGTTGATAGAGAAGGCCAGCCGATGAAGACCCAATCCACAGGGTGGGGCAAGAGTGGATTACAGTTGTCTGCATGGAAAAGAATACTAAAAATAATAAATAATAATTCAAGAATAAACTCTGTTTTTCATACTCACAACTGTAAACCTTCTTTTACCCCACCATGTATAGAAATTACTTTCAAAGACATAATAAAAGAAAAAGCAAAGGCTAATTTATCAAATAAATCAATACCTGTGTTGTTCAGATCATTCTCTAGGACAATTTAATACCTAGGCTTATCTTGATGAAATAAATGAACTTTGAAGATTAAAAAATAATATCATCAGTTCCAGGGGAGTAAAACCATAATACAATTCCAAAGGGGACAAGAGATTTAGCCACATCACCTTTAGACCTCAGAGATGAGCAAGTGTGATCAATGTCGTTTGAATATTTTCAGAGACTGGTCAGATTGCAGAGAGCAATACATTTTAAGTTAAGATAGTTTGCCTTTATTTTAGTTATTCTTTTATAGTTTATTGAGGTAAAACCAATATCTAAAAGGCTGCACATACTGATATGTGATAAACACACACACACACACACACACACACACACACACACACACACCCACCCACCACCACCATGACCACAGTTAAAATCACAAACATTTCTGCAAAACCCTAAGGTTCCCTAGTGCTCTCCTGTAATCTGGCTTTTCCACCACCCCATACTCAGACAACCACTGACCTGCCTTCTCTCATTACATGTCTGCGTTTTCTAGAATTTTACGTAAATGGAATTAGACTTTATATACACTTGAATGGGGGATGAGAATGTGGATTTTTTTCCGCTTAACATATTTCCTTTGAAAACTTACATGAATCAATAGTTCTATTTTTACTGAGAAATATCCCATTGCATTATACCACAGTTTGATTTATCTGTTCATTGTCATTTGGGTTGTTTCTAGCTTTTAGTTAAAAACTTCTAACCTTTAATAAAGAATCCCAAACAAAGAAGTCTCCTATGAACATTTGTGTACAAGCAAGCCTTTGTGTGGAAAGGTTTTAATTTCTTTAGAGTAAATACTTAAAAATGGAAATGCATTGTCCTCCGGTAGTTGTATGTTTAACTTTGCAAGACTGGCAGCACCCGCAGTCTCTGAGAGTTCCAGTTGCTCCACATCCGCACATACGGACACTTGTTGTGGCTAGTCTTCTTAATTTTAGCAATCCGAGAGGGGTGTTTTATGGTATACATTGTGTTGGAATTTGCACTTCACTGATGACTAATGATCTTCAACATTTTTTTCTTGTGCTTACTTGCCATTTGTAAGGTTTCTTTGGTGAAGTGTCTGTTCAAGTCTTCTGTTTATTTTAAAAATTGGGATGTATGTCTATTTATTGAGTTGTAGGAGTTCTTTTTATCTTCTGGATTCAAATTCTTCATCAGTAATATGTTTGCCAATATTGCTCCATTGTCTGTAAAATACCTCTTACTTGCCTTAACAATGGGTGTTGAAGAGTTAAAAGTTTGTAATTTTGGTAAAGTCCCATTTTTCAATTGCTTATGGATTATTTTAGTGTTTTTTTTTCTAAGAAAACTTTTCATAATATAAAACCACAAAATTTTCCTCCAGTGTTTTCCAATAAAAGTGTAGTGTTAACCTTTCTTTATATTTAGATCTGTGCCTGATCCATTTCAAGTAAGTTATTGCATGTGGTATAAAGTAAGGGCCCAGATTTATTATTTTGTATATAGATAGCCTATTGCTCCAGGTATAGTTTTTGAAAAGATTATTCTTTCTCTATTGAAAATTGTCTTTGCACCTTTGTCGAAATCAATTGACAATATATATAGATGGATCTTTTTCTAGATTCTCCATTCTGTTTTGTTGCTTTCTTCATCTATTTTGTGTACCAATACTGTATTGTCTAGATTACTGTAGTTTAAGTCTTGAAAACTGGTAATATAATTCCTCTAACACTGTTCTTCTTTCTGAAAACTGTTTCATAAAACAGTCACATAATGTACATTGTCACATAAATTTTAGAATCATCCTGTCAATTTCTATCCTTCTGAGATTCTGACAGGGATTGTGTTGAAATGTATGTGAAGTGGTGGAGAATCAACCTTGCAAAAAATAATGGGTCTTTCTGGGATCGTGGTATATGTCTGTATTTTTTAGTATTTTAAATTCTCTCAGCAATGTTTTATATTTTTATTATAAAAGAAATGCAAAGTGTTATCAAATTTATCTATTAGTATTTGATTTTAATGCTATTATATTTAATTGCATTAATTTTAAAATTTATCGATTTGTTACTAATATATAAAGAAAACAAATCTTTTATATTGAACTTATACCTCATAACTTTTCTTTTTCATAAATTTCTTTTGCTTTCCTTTTTCTAGCTCTATTGGAGTATAGTTGACAACTAAAAATTGTATACATTTAAGGTATATAACTTGATATTTTGATATATGTGTACATTTTGAAATATTCACCACAATCTGTTTTTATTTTGTGTCAGCTTGTGCCAACTGGATATTCCAAACTCAATGCCACTTTGCAGATTCATTTGATGTATTAGCACATTACAATATTAAGAAGTTTCACACAAAGGTGTAGCTTTTTAAAATATTTTCCATATGTGTTTGACTGCAAAAACTTGTTTGAGGAACACTTTTAGTGTTGCCCAACCTATAGTAACAGTCCCTAAAATTGCTGCCTTAAGTCATTTGATCAAAAGTTTGGCATCAACAAATAGATGCTTGAGGGAGATTAACACAGTTGCTGTGAATAGAATGAACTGGAAGCCAGGAGAGCTTACCAACTACAAGGCCATCGAGATTGCTGTTGCAGGGAGCCAGGCCGGAGGAGACAAGAGCCCAGAGAGTTGTAAAGAAAGAATTGATGAAATGCCTTGCTGACTTCCCTTGTCCTGAAATGCTCTCTTCTCTCCTTTCCAACATGGATTCTAAAGAATTGCTTTTGCTTAAATAACTACAATAGCAAGGAGAACATGGTGGTTGTATTTACCACTAGATAAATTATAATCACTATTTTCCCCTTTGTTTATGCAATCTTCTCACCTTCCTATTCGGGGTTGATATGTAGCTTATTACCAACAGATTAGTTTAAATGGGTATATTAATTTATTAATATTGAAAATCAGTGTTGTAGGCTTCACTTCCATATGCCATCCCTAAAAATAATTACTGTTTGCTTTATAACCTAGGTCTAATCCCACTCCTCACAAAGAACTTATAAACCATGCTCTCATATATTAACTCTCTCAATTAATTTGGATTTTTTTTACCATATTCCTCTATAGCTTATCTTAAATATAGAATGATTTGCCTAAAATCATTAGCAATGCAATATATCTTATCTTAATTTGTCATATATGTATATATATTTATTTATTCTTCCCACTAGTCTGTATTGTAACCATATTGCATAGAAGCAATCGTCTCTTAGGTGAGGGCGTGGCGTGCCCTCAGCACCACCTGTGGACCTGTAGCACCAGGAACAATATAAGTAGTAATTGATTAGATTTTAGTGTCCTACTTTCCTTGATTTTCTATTCAATAAAGAAACTATACATTTTAATACAATGTTTTGTGTATATTGGAAATCAATGGAATGGAATAGAATACTTTCTCATGGAAAGGTAAACTTTTTACTGTCTAAAAATGTAAACTTTCAAGGGAACATGTAAACTTTAAAGGGAATATAATTTCTCAGTAGGAAATTGTGTTTGTGAACATCTTTTAAATTCATTATATCTTAGTGTCAAATAAGATAACAGAAAATAGCCCTCGCTGGGTGACTCAGTTGGTTGGGCCATCACCCCATACACCAAAAGGCTGTGGATTCATCAGAGCACATGCCTAGTTTGCAGGTTCAGTCCCCAGTCAGGGCATGTACAGGAGGCAACCGGTCAATCTTTCTCTCTTACATCAATAATGTTTTTCTCTCTCTCCACTCCCTTCCTCCCTCTCTCCCTCTTTCTCTAAGATCAATAAACATATCCTTGTGTAAAAATTTAAAAACAGATATCTGAGAAAATAGCCAAAACTATTCAGTAATAGAGCTTGTTTGGAGGTGAAAGGTTTATATATTTAATTTTTTTCAAGCAGGCAGAAGTCAATTCAAACCAAGCATTAAAAGTTGCCTACCTACTCGTTAAAAAAAATCAGTTTCTATGGGAAAAGTACAGGTCCTAATTGCATTTTATTGGATTTTTGCTTATGAAGAGTAGGAGGTTGAAATGAAAATATCACAGGAGGTTCAGTGATAGAGTATTAGGTCTGGAGTCAATGGAGTCAGTGAAACTTGGTTTGAATCACAGCTTTTTTTTGCTAATGATTTTAGGCAAATCATTTGTATAGTTGTCCATCAATATCTTCATTTTAGAAAATAATAGCATTTTCCCAAGAGGATTGCCCTGAGGCCTATGAGAGAACAGTTGTAAGTCATTGTGAACAGTCAGGCAAATAGGTTCCATTTTTATTTTTGTATAATTCCTTGTAAGGTATTAGGGGATAACTTAATCAAAAGTAGTTTAAGCAAAATTACTTTTGGTAAGCAGAAATAGAACATCTAAATTAATTTTGGGACCATTAGTTCTAGATATATTTAAGACAATAACATTTCAACTTCACTGAATTGTTTACTCCATGTTGAGGAGAAATATCACAGGCCCCATAATGATTTTACTTGAAGTTTCAGGAGGAAAAAAGTGTTTGCATAGTCCAAAGCCACAAAGTTTTCTTCCTATGTTTTTTCTAGAAATTTTATAGTTTTAGGTTTTACATTTAGGTCTATGTTCCATCCTGAGTTAATTTTTCTCTAGATGCAGAGTGTGAATTGAAATTCATTCTTTTGCACATGAATAATCAGCTGTTCTGGTGTGATTTATTGAAACAACAGTCTTATCTCCACTGAGTAGCTTTTGTATCTTTGTTGACAACCAGTGGTCCATATACACCAGGGGCTATTTCTGACCTTCCATTTTGTTTCATGGACCCATTTGTCTACCTTTACACAAATATTACATTGTCTGTTTATTATAGTTTTATAAAAAGTTAGGTAGGGTTAGTACTCCAATTATTTCAAAATTGCTTACTATTCTATGTTCTTTGAATTTGCAAATAATTTTTAAATTTATATATAATTTTATATATTTGAATCTAAAAATTACCTCTTCAATTTTGATTAGGACTGAGATCAATTTGGGAAGAACTAACATCTTTAAAGTACTGAATCTTTTTTTTTAAATTAAATTTATTAGGGTGACATTGGTTAATAAAATTATATAGGTTTCAAGTATATATTTCTATGATACATAACCTGTATATTGCATTGTGTACCCACCAACTAAAGTCAAATCATCTTCCATCATCATATATTTGACTCCCTTTACCCCTCCCCACCTTCCCTCTGGTAATCATTTTACTGTTGTCAGTGTGCATGAGTTTCAGTTTTATATCCCACGTATGGGTGAAATCAGATGGTTCTTAGCTTTTTCTCCTTAACTTACTCCTTTTAGCATGATATTCTTAAGGCCCATCCATTTTGTTGCAATTGACCTATTTCATCTTTTCTTATGGCTGAGTAGTATTCCATGGTATATGTGTACTATACATTCTTTATTTAATCCTTTAGAGAAGGACACTTTGGTTGTTTCAATGTCTTGTCTACCATGAATGATGCTGATGAACACAGGAGTGCATACATCTTTGTGAATAAATGTTTTCAAGTTTTTCATGTAGATACTCAGAGGTGTTGCTGGGTCACATGGTAAGTCTAGTCTGAATTTTTGAGGAGCCTCCATTCTGTTTTCCATAGTGGCTGTACCAGTCTGCATTCCCACCAAGAGCGAATGAGAGTTCCTTTTTCTCCACAACCTCTCCAGCACTTATTACTTATCTTGTTGATAACAGACATCCTCAGGGGTGTCAGGTGGTATGTCACTGTAGTTTTGATTTGCATTTCCTTTATAGCTAGTGAAGTTGAGCATCTTTTCACATATCTGTTGGCCATTTGTATGTCTTGGGAGAAGTGTCTGTCCAGGTCATGCGCCCATGTTTTAATTTGATTGTTTGTCCGAGGTTAAGGCATATGGGTTCTTTATATATTATAGGTAGTAACCCCTTGTCAGAGCTTTCATTTGCAAATATTCTACCTGTTTTCCAGGGGTTCTGCTGAGATGGCAGATTAAATCTATAAGTAACATCCATGATCTCTTTATCGAATAATAAGGCCACATCCTAGGTTTCCACTTCAGAACACACTTTCTCCTGGAAATTGTTTCAGCCTTCAAGTTCTTTATTCCTTTTTGCTTAACAATCCCTTCCATTTATCTCTCTCCTCTCACATTTTACTATGTGCAAGAGGGAAATCAGGCTGCACTTCAACACTATACTTAGAAATATCCTCAGCTACATACCCCAAAATTTAAAAGTATATCATGTGTATCACCTTTAACTCCTTTTCACAAAACAGTGAACATAATTCAGCCATGTATTTTGCTACTTTTTAAAAAAGGATTGGTTTTCCTCCAGTGTCTAATAACTTGTTCCTCATTTTCATTGGAGACATCACATATTCCTACCAATAATCTCTTTAACTCGATCTAGGGTTTTTTCAACATGTACTTCAAAACTCTTCCAACCTCTGCTGATTACCCAGTTCCAAAGTCCCATTTACATTTTTAGATATTTTTTTCCAGCAATGCCCCACTGTTCATTACTCAAATCTATATTAATCAGGGTTTTCATGTGTGCATGTGTATGAAGAGATTTAATGTAAGGAATTAATTCATGCAATTATAGAGATTGGAAAGTCAAAGTTCTACACTTAAGCTGATAGACTCACTCAAACCACAAGAAAACTGATCGTGGAGACAGAGTCTGAAGGCAGTCTGCTGAATTCAGTCTTGCTCAGGGAGCCAAGTCTTTTTGTTCTTATGAAGGCCTTCAACTGATTGGATGAGACCCACCCACATTATAGAGATCAATCTGCTTTAGCTAAAATTGATCAATTTAAATGTTAATCTCATCCCAAACACCCACGGTTTGACACACAAAATTACCATCTCAAGGTTAGATTAGTTCAGTATCTTGATTGTGGTGATAGTGTCATGGGTACATACAAATGTCATAACTTACCACATGGTATATGTTAAATATTTGCAGTTTATTTCACGTCAAATGTACTCAATAAAGCTATTAAAATGTTACTGAGAAACAAATGGTAAGACTATTTTTCTATGCATATGTGAAAACCATATATAATGTATTGATTGAGACCTATTTCAGGTGATTTTTTTTAAGGAAATCAATAAAATACACCGATGATGAGCAAAATTAATCAGAAACAGGTGTATAATAAGTTTCTCTGTCACGAGTTGCCTAGTGAGCAGGCGCTGCCAGAAGAGAAGGTCAGCAGGTTTGCATCTAACCTTGTATTTACTTGTTGTCAAATGGCGTGTATTATCAAAAGAAACATCTGAAATCCAACCAACAAAATTAAGAAATGGTGAACTATTAGCTCATAGCTGTAAGTGTATTTTAATTAAATTTGTATGTTCGTTTACTATGCTAACCCAAAGCCTTGAAGAACTGTGTTTTGTGTCTGAATAGTTTATATTTAGTGTGCACAACTGGTGATTTTACATAGTAACTTTCTAACAAGAAGTAGCAAAATCAAAATGGAGAGAAGCTAATACCAAGTACCACAGATCAAAATGCAATGCAAAACAGAGTCAGTGAATCTTTGAGAACATAATTGTTAAATTCTGTGATATTTTTAAAATTCACAAGTGTTTTTTCCCAAACTGTTTTACATAAGAGCTCTCCCTGTGGTTTATCATTCAAATTAGCAATGTACTTCCCAACTGTTAGTAAGTTTTTGATTTTATTCAAAAGGCTGGTCAGAATTATAGTGCAATAATTATTCAGTATGTACTGATACATTCCTAAGGATCTAATTAATAAAATAAATTTAGAAAATAATTCGTAATTTGGAGAGCTCTCTGCCTCCTACTCCAAACAAATAAACATGATTTCTTATACACACTCTGATTTTTTGTTTGTTGAATAGTCTACTTTTAGAGCTAGGGTAGGACTGTAAACTTGTTAGTCACACACCTTCCTGGTTAGGGAAATAAGGGTTATACTGCTCTTTAAAAAGAGAAGCTGTCACTCATATAGAAAAGCAAAAAATTATGTGAAGGAGATATAAGGCATTTTATTAATAAATACAGTATGAAATACTTATTCTCTTCTTCTTTTGTAGACTCTACCTACTTTGCTGTTAAAATGTCATCTGTATTTATCAGACCACATGGTTCTTGACATTTAAGGTTTTTTTCTTTAAAGCAAATTGTAATGGAAGCTTTGACAACAGGAACTAATTATCAAGGAACTGAACAGTAACTTTTTTTCAAGCAGCCAGCTACAGTAAAAGTGTGAATTATTGGTTATTTGTGATATTCTGTAGCTAAGAACTTTTATCATTATGTAGCTAAGTCTTTCTTAAAGCACTTATTTAGTTCCTAGAAATTTCCAGGGAAAGTTTCAGGAATTAAGCTAAATTTATTAGACAAGTTATTCTGTCTTTCCAAGTTATCTTTGTACATCGTGTTGAGAAATTGTTTAAAAAATATTTTATAAATAAAGAGCCCCTAGGGTACCTGCATTTGGATGTTTCATCCCTGATAGTGGTGGCTGCCTTGCTTTCTGGTGGAGGCCTGGGGTTGGCGGCTGGGCCCCTGGGCTGGGGTGAATGAACCACACTCTCGGTGGAGGCAGGGAAGCTGAGCTGGAGTCATGGCTGTTACATTTTGTAAGCCATGAAGCATAGGGAGCCTCAAGTCAAGTTTTTCATAGTCCACCCAAATATGCCTTCAGTGTTGGCTATGACAAAGGTGGATTTGAACCCAAAATGACAGAACAGGGAGCAGCATTAATACTAGGTCCCTACTGCCAACAAAGGAAAAATAAAGAGACTCTCATTGATGAATCGCACTTTTAAATCACCAAGATAAGAGAGGATCTCCTTATAAAGCAGACAAAACCAATGAAGCTAAAGATTTAGTAGAAGGTCAAGCAAAAAAAATGAAGTAATTGTATGATGAATTTCAAGTTCTTATTTATGTATGCAAGTGCCATCTTTTTATAAAATGTCCCAAGCCTATAAATTTTGAAAATGATTTAGCACAAACTAAGTCAAAGCCTTGGCATGTTTGTTTAAATTTGTGGATTTTAGGTCAGTTTATAGACTATTTGGAGATAACTGCTCAATAATTATGAATAAATACATACCATTTGAATAGAAATATTATTCATCGCTCATTTAGCAAATACTTTAGTACTTCAAGGCAACGTGAACATGAAAGTCTCTACTCTCAAGGAACCCCGATCTAATGGGAATCTGATGAACTGGCCGCTAAAATAGAGCGTAATAGCCCTGACTGGTGTAGCTCAGTTGGTTGGGCATCATCTCGCAAACTGAAAGGTCACTGGTTGAAATCCAAGTCAGGGCACATGCCTGCGTTGTGGGCCAGATCCCTGACTGGGTGCATGGGAGAGGCAACCCAGCGATGTTCTCTCACACATCGAGGTTTCACTCTCTTTCTCCCCGCTCTCTCTCTCCCCGCTCTCTCTAAAAATAAATAAATAAAATATTTTAAAAATTACCATGTGATAAATATTGTGATGGAATTAGCATAGGCTGTCAGAGCAGACTCATCTCATTGGGAAGAAAGGCTGTCGAGGTACAGAGAACTGGCTCTGCTGCTTGCAACTATGGATTTAGGTGAGTTTAGCCACAACTTTGACCTAAAACAATTGATGTAGGTGTATATACTTGACAGAATTCAGACTTCGCATTTTAAAAGCTTGGTAAAAAAGCTTGACAATAAGTACTTAATGGAGATAATTATTTCCTCATAAAAAGTGCATTAAACAAAATGTTACGACTGTCTCTGATCCTTCAAATTAACCTTTTAAAGCCCAATTTCATAGTATATTAATGACTACTCAACATTTCATAAACTTTAAAATTTCTAGTAATGTTTATAAATTATTATTTATTAATATATTTGTAAATTATCTAATAACTTCATATGATCATTGTTTCCATGCCCTTAAACCAATCATGATAATATATATGTAATGCAATGTATGTCAGGAAAGCTCCAGGACCACTAGTGGTCAAGAGTATTTACTAGGAAACTTTTAATAAAAATAGTGGATTTATCAAGAATTGTGAAGAATCTGAGATTTTACCCTCCTTCAAGGTAACAAGTTAGCCGACCACAGTTTTATATCATAAACACGTATAAGCCACAAGACAGTTTACCTCCATAACAGTAGCAGTAGACAGAGGATAGTTCTCACTCTGGTCGCCTAAGCCTTGGTGTGCACCAGGCAACATGAGGAGGGTTGACACCTTGGGTATATAATGGGTTGCGTGACAGGAGAGAAGCTGTGAGCCTGGGGAACTCGAATACTTTGTGATGGGCAGTAAGCGTGCCTGACCTTTGCTCTGTGAGGAGACACTCTCTGTATCTTTTAAGGTTGTTCATTACTCTGGAAAAGCAGTCCAAGAAAGGGAGGGCAGTGCCTCTGGTCTCAAGATGTGCAAAAACATGAAAACACGGACAGTTGTCTTCCAGTAGTATTTCTTATGCAGGTATCTTTAAATAGTAAACTCCTCTCATGGGTATTGACCATGTGACTGACATTAACATTTTTTTAAAGGCTCACTTTATAGAGGCCTATGAAATTCAACTAATTTATTTACCATGATTTAAGCATTTTATGTAAAAACCGTATTTCTACATCAAGGGAAAATCTATTGGTCTGAAAAGTATATAAATTAATCTTTCTTTAGTTTAATAATTCTGGTTTCTATTAGAAAGTTTCTTTCTTAAGAAATCCAGTTAATTTTGTTCTTATTGAAGCTCTTACTAATGCACATTTTTGTGTTAGGATGCAGAGACTCTAAGATTAAAAGTGCTTCACTATAGTTAAAACAATGTATGGAAAAGCATCCATTCAGTAATCTACAACCATTTATCCCTCTGTTGATGAACTACACTTCTCTTTTTAAAAGAGATTTTATTTATTTATTTTCAGAGAGAGGGGAATGGAGGGGGAAAGAGAGGGAGAGACATACTGATATGAGAGAGAAACATCAGTTGGCTGCCTCTCACGTGACACTAAGCAGGTACCTGTCCCACAGCCCAGTCATGTGCACTGACTAGGAATCAAACCAGTGACCTTTCAGTTCACAGGCCGGTGCTCAATCCACTGAGCCACACCAGCCAGGATAATGAACTATACTTCTTAAACGATATGCTTAAATTCTTTAAACTGATTAAGGTATCTTAAAAGTAGATCTTCAGGAGAATACTTTTTAAATTTTACAATAAAGCTGAGCAGTGGCTATGTACAGTAAGAAAACATGTAAAGAAAAAAGGATGATAGTAAAACCAAGCGTATTTTAATATACAGTAACCACCCCCACTTATCTGCAGGGTGTGTGTTCCAGGACCCCCAGTGACCACCCGAAGTTGTGGCTAGTACAAACCCTGTATGTATTAAGTTTTCTCTTGTACATACATGCCTATAATAAAGTTTAACTTATAAGTTAGGAATCGTAAGAGATTAGTGATAGAAACTAATAACAAAATAGAACAATTATGACAGTAGACTGTAGTAAAAGTTATGTGAACAGCTTTGAGTCCAGGGGTGAATGGCTTTGGGTCCAGGGGTGACATGAACACAAGCATGGCAATGCCAGGGCAGTCATCCCCACAATGGAGACCGCTGCTGCTGGCTGACGGGCGTGTAGCTGAGCAGTGCAGAAATGCTACACAAAGGGCTGCGTCACTTCCCCAGGTGGAAGACAGTGGGACAGCACGATATTTCATCACACCTCTCAGGAATGGCGAGCGATTTAAAACTTATCAATTTTTTATTTCTGCAATTTTTCACTTAATATTTTTGGACTGCTATTAAAACTGTATGTAACAGAAACCATGGAAAGCAAAACCATGAATAAGGGGGGACTACTGTAAGTACAAATAAAAATAGTGTGAATAAAAGCTAAAATAGACAAAAGGTGAAAACAACAGCCAATAGTTGGTATTTGGGGGCACTCACAGAGCGTACTTTAACCTTGTACTAAGGATGAAGCAGTTAGCCTTTGTTTTAGATAGCTACGGGATCTCTCTGTGGCTTCTAAACTATCAATAGATGTAGTTCTTTCCCTGAGTTTCATGTTCTACTATTCAGTGTCATCCTGCCTTAGTCTTGCCCATGAAAAATGGGATCAGTCAGTAAGATTCATCTGGAATTTTTGCCCTAAGATGTAAAGTCATCATTAGGGAGTGGTATCCAAACCAAGCACACTGATAGGTATGTGGGTATCAGGGGTAACAACTTCCTATGGGATGCTTGTTCAAAGCCTCTGCCCAATTAGCACAGTCTTCATTGGGTGGACTCAAATGACTCAGTTGCATATTCTCTTGTGATTTTCAAATGAGACACAAGCACAAGATTTAACAATGGGATGCTTGGCTCTGAGGGAAATGGACATGATTTGTTCATTTGAGTTGTTATTTAGCTTGAATCATAGTAAAGACATTTTATTTCTATTCTCCTGAGGCTAGGAGACATGCAAGTCATAGAAACTGCCGTGGGGTCCTGTGACCATGCAGTTGCTGAGGTGGTTTTCCATACTGGCTCACTTCTCTTTGCATCGGTGCTATGAATTCCCATTACTAAAATAAAATAAGTCCATATCTTCCTTCCAAGGAAAAAGTTTCCCCAATAAACAAATTACAACTGAAGTATGTAGTTTAATAGATGGTTAGTTGAATGACAATTATACACAACATTGCATGTGCTATACAATGTAAATCTATTGCAATTTCCCATCCTTCCTTTGTAGGAACTAATGAAATTGCTACTTACCTGTGGCGAAGATAAACTGTGTCCCTATTGGTCAAGTACTTATAGCACCCAGGTTTTCTTCTGTATCTACATCATTTCTCTAGAAAAACATGTAATATCAATTTGAGGGGATTTGTATCTTGATCTGAAGTTACTCAAAGTCTAATTTCAGTGAGAGAATGAACCATTACAGATTCAATTTATGTAAGCCTGGGTAACTATGTTTCTAATTATGTTCTTAAATTGCCCAAAAGGTAAGAATGGCTTTTCCCCTATTTATATTGTTTTCAAATGTATCAATTTGCCCTGCCCAACCCCCCACACCAAAAGTTTTGTTGGACATTTCACAGGACACTATACCCTTCTGTTCTTATTCTCTCTAGGAATACTTTGCTTATATTTGTAAAATAATTGCAGTTGGTCTCTTTTTTCATATTTGTGAATGTATTTATAATAAACAAGTATTGTTTAAAAAA
>PVKM010001233.1:7348-82357 GCA_004027735.1 Carollia perspicillata | reverse complement strand
GACTTATAAGCACATGAGAGGTGCTTCTGTATGATATAGAAAATTCATTCAATTTGGCCTTTCCTGATCCCTCCCCTTGCCCTCTTATTTAGCCCTCTTAACCATTCAAAATAGTCTTTGGTATTCAATTTAATGACATAATAGATGGGACTTAAATGTAGATTCCACTTTTTCTAGTAGAATATGGACTTAGGATTGAGAAAAGGCAAGATAAAATCTGAGTTATTCATAATTAAGTCTTGGGTATTTTAAATTTGTTACATTAAAAATTATTTTTAATGAATCGGTCTAGTTAAAACACTGGCCAAATGCAATGCTTGTTAAATAACAATAATTATAATGATCTTCATAAATGAATAGTAGCATGAGATATTCCTTTCACTTCTGAATTTTCGTATTTTGTGCTTTTGTTGGTGTCATAATTGCCATAACATTGGGAAAGAATCATATTGATTTAGAACGGAAGAAAATAGATGAAAGGATGCCAAAGTCTTAGGGAATATTCCTGATAAGGTCCTCTTTTCTCTTTTTGAAGCTCGATACCATGGATAATTTTTGTGTCACACGTGTCTGGGCACAAAAGGTCTGGGTTTCTTTAAGGGAATGTCGCCATTCTATTGACTCAAGCCACATTCGGAATCCCGGGGAACTTCTGCATTTGACCACCCTGGGATAACATTGGTGGCAGCAATATCAGCTCAAATCTCTGCAAGCACATTATACTAAATGTGCTCAAGTTTTCATGAAGAGAAAACAAAAAAAATTATTCAATAATAACCAAATAGGCAAATGACAGTATTCTAACACTTCTTGATGAAAATCATTTCCTGTATGCTAATTGCTATTAATTACTTGGAGTACATTATCTCCAACTCTATTATGAAGGAGCCATTATTCTTATTTGAGAATTAAAGAAACTAAAATGGAACAACTTTCCCAAGATTATGCAAAAAATAAGTGATGGAGCTCATATTCAAACTGAAGTCTGTTCTTCCCACACATAGGCTCTTAACTGAGGTACATATCCCTTAACCACTTGACACAGAATGAGCAATTGCCGTTTCAGGCATTAGGAGAAGGCCTGCCTGCAGGGCCTCCTACAATGCTTCTCAGTGCTGAACACCGTGGGCTGCTAACAACAGTCTATTGGAGTCCTGGGTCACAGTGAGCCCAGGTCCCCAAAGGTCCTGTTTGCCTTCCCCATGAGGAGTTAGTGTTCCTTTGGCAATTCGTTTTTATAGCTACAAGAAACTTTTTAATGTTCTATTTCCTTGAGGCATTTTCTCTATTATTGGTGTCTCATATTTATATTCCTCCTCTCCATCAGTTCTCTTCTCCCCTCATACAGGCATACTCAAGCCTCCCACCCCAAAGAAACAACCAGCCATCACCAAAAAAAGATTATTTTCTGGACTCTGATTCTCCTTCATACTATTGCTCCACTGTTTTACATTCCTTTACCCTCTTCCATTTCTTGATGGAATGGCTATGCCACTAATGTCTATAAATCATTATTTGTCACTCACTTCTGAGTTCATTACCATCTGGCTTTCTCTTCTATCACTTACTGAGTCTAATTCAACTATGCTTAACAGGTTTCATTGGCTGAGGTCCTGTAGCCCTCTTAATGGAGAAACTTGGGAATGGAAAGAGAATATAGACTCAATTTATGGACTACCCACTGTGAGGCACCTTTATGCAGTCAATTCTATATGTTTTCTCATCTAACCCTGATAGTGGCCCTGTGACATTTTAAATCATCAATGTTAATAATAATAATAAATATGACTTTAAATAATAACATCTAAAATTTGGGAAACTGATTCAGAGACTCTAATGAAAATAAGGTAGGGATATCAGCCAAACCCAATTCTACCTGACTCACTATCCCACATTCTTTGATTACACAAGGAAAAGAAGAAATAGAAAAGGGAGGGAAAAAAAACAAGGAAGAATGAAATGAAAAAGAGGAGGAAGAACTGAAAGGAAATAGGGAAAGATTTCAACACAAGAAAGTTTCTGTGCAACAAGCAAGAGATTCAAATTGACCACTAGATTTATTTTATTGCACTCTTATCTTTTGATTTCATTGTACAGGAATACCTTAATATAGGACTAAAGGTGGATCCCAGAAACAGGGTGAAAAACCCGTTAGTAACGAAATGTAGTATGCTTAACGGAAAGACCTTTGGTATCCTTGTCTGCTGCAAAGAAGGCTACACAGGGTATTTACTTGCTAATACTGCCACCTTGCTCACCTTTCTGAGGTTTTTGTTAATGCCCAAGAAACTAAGCTGTAGAGCTGATAGCAGATGACAGTGAATGACGTTACCGATGTGTGTGTGCTATTTAAATTTTCTTGAAATTATTCAAATTCCTCTGGCCTAGAAATTAGGGCAGAATCTCAGGACAGATGGCTTGGTAATGAGTTTTTCACTTTCTTGGGCTGCCAAGCAATTTGGAAATTGCACTAGGCCAGTCCCCTGTCTGTGCCATTGGGCACTTCAACTTGAAGACTAGTCTGACACCAGGAAGTGGTCATCAGCAGCAGCTAACACTTGGCGAGTGTGGCACACTGAGTGTCATGGAAATGCAAAGAAAAAAATGTTCAGTTCTGTTCTGCTTGTAACTTCCTGACAAGTTTGGGATTCAGCTGAATTTTTGTGTTGAGCTAAAAGTTCAACTTTCATCTTCAGTCCAGACACCCTTCTTCACTTTGGACCCATTCATTTAATTATCCTTTGGACACTTTTACTTAAATACTATGCAAGTGCCTCAAAACATGCAAGCTCAACACTGAATTTTTGATATTCCCCAAGAAAACTTCTTGTTCCAGTGCCTCCTATCTAATGAATAGTAACAGCATCCAACCACCCAATGATTCAGACCTGGAGTCATTCTTGAGTAATCCCCTCCCTCCCTGCACCAGTCCAGTCACCAAGGCCTATTGATTCTCCTTCCTAAATATCTCCTGAATCTGTCCACTGCTTTCCATCACGAACAGTTCTGACCCACACTTGAGTATAGTGGTAGCTCCTTAGTACAGGAAGGTCATCAGCCTTCCCTTTTCTGCCCCGCCCACTTTCTCTGTGAAGCTAGTGTGGTGGTATCCATGAGATCGTGACCTTCTCCGGCTGAACACCAGTCCAGGCTTTCCCCTGGTTGGGAAATAAAGTATAAACATCTCAGCATAGCTTAGAGGGCTGCTCTCTACCTTCTCAGCATTATTTCCTCCAAGTTAGTCATGTGGTCAGCAGATATTTATTGAGTGCCTGTTGTGTGCCCAACCTTGTTTACATGCTGAGGGTCCAGCAGTGAACAAAACAGTCACTTTCCTTAAGACACTTACATGCTTTGGGGAGCAGACAGTAATCCTGGGAACAAACAAATGAATAACTTTAGGTCCTTATCAATACCAGAGGGGAGATATTTGTGGGTCACAACCCTTATAAGCTTTCCCCATCCCACCTAAACTAAGTTAGGTGCTTCTGTAAGCACTTTTGTCATTATAATTTAGCATCCTTTATTTCTTTATTATCTATCTTCTGTGCTGGATCATTGTAGATTTAGGACAACAAAATTTTGCTGTAGATGTTACTATCATGTCCCAGTGCCTAGTTTTGCCTGGCATGTGTCAGATGTTTAATAAATATTTATAAAGTAACTGAATGTTACTTCCTCAGTATGAATTGGCTGATCATTTCATATGTCTTCTTGGATGAAAATAAAAAAAACATATGGTGAAAAAATCTTATGTAAATAAAAATGTAGGCCTTCTGTAGTTTATAACTGTTCAGATATTTGCAAACTAACATGAACTATATTTGAACTTTCAACACATCAATTGATTAAACTTGTTCACTACAAATCACTAAATTCCTACAGATAATGAAATTCTACATATTACTTATTTCTTACTTTTTTTTCTAACTTACTGAGAAAGCCATATTGAAAAGAACTTTAGAAAATTGTGAGATGGAACAATGTGTTCTGCAATTACAACACCACACGGAAAATGCACAGATGCTTCTACACAGTTTTCGGTGAAGAAACAAGAAAGTGAGTCAAATAGGCACAATCATTTAGGCCTTTGTTAGTGCTGTGTTAATAACTTCTGTTTATTCAATACCCGTGCCTTTCCGAGGTTTATACCTACTAATCCTTTATATCGAATTTTAAGTGCTTACAAGGATTATTGGATGGTGTTACCCCCTTCTAACGGGAAATGACACGAGCAGCCTCTCACCCATCGTCTCGCTCTGTGCAGAAGAGCATTTTGCCACCCTGCACTCCCTGTGAAGCCAAGCCAGTCACAGCAGAGAACACCAGCTTCAATAAAGGTTTTCATTGGCTTTTATATGTTAAAAAGTAGTGTGTCACACCCTTAAAACAAAGTGTTTGGTTACACCATTTTCACTATTTTATCCTGTTATGGATGAAATGAACTTCTGGGAGACTTTGAGTTCTGTCCTTTATTATTTTCTTTCTAGACTTTTTCTTATAACATCCCATGATTTTACTGTGGTAGTTCAGGTTGTATATCAGGGTGTCTGGTAGAAATACTAGCTTTCAAAAAAAAATTTGGCACACAGAATCTATAACAATAGTTGCCTTATCAATTTCTCTTAAAAATGAAGAGTGCTTTTTACTCAGCACCATTCTTCCCCGAGCTCATGGCTTGCACGTGTTCTAACACATATACCTGTAGTGTGGAACCAGGCGCTGGGGCCCCAGATGGAAGTGGTGGCAGACAGAATGCAACACGGTGTTGTGGGAAAACCATCCGCGTTGGAATGAAAAGCCTCTAGGCCGAGATCCTTCTCTCAGTGATGCACCCCTCTTCTGTTTATCCATATTTCCATTTTCTCTCAATGCCTTATCTACAACTTACTTCTTGAATCCCTCAGTTCCAAACCAACCAGGGCTTGGTATTGGTTTTTTCACTCTTGCTGGTTTAGCCAGCTTGTTGT
This sequence comes from Carollia perspicillata, assembly GCA_004027735.1. Taxonomy (NCBI): domain Eukaryota; kingdom Metazoa; phylum Chordata; class Mammalia; order Chiroptera; family Phyllostomidae; genus Carollia; species Carollia perspicillata. The sequence goes on along the minus strand of PVKM010001233.1, from coordinate 77,387 downwards.
CTTTGTAGAAACTCTCAACTTGTAAACAAATTCAAGTATATAAACGTTTACCACAAATAGAAAACCTTCCACATGCTTTCAACTTCTCAGAAATTACAATGTATCCAACAGTTTTCTGGCTTTAATATTAGGTAGTCCATGTCCCATTTCATAGCTTAAAATATGAGTGAAATATGGACTAGTAAGAAGAAGAACCTGACCTGGAAAAATATGTGGCTTATGAATTCTGTCAACCTGTGTGACAGTAGGACTTTACAAAAACTCTCAAGTCCCAACTGTTTAACAAAATATAAAAAAATATGTACACAGATTGCAATTAGCAGTGACAACATCAAAAAAACACATAGAGTATGCCCCTGGCAAAACTCCTCAGAGAAACAACCTTCCAAATGTGGGAAACATAAAACAAGACCTTTATTTATGGTAACTAGTTGAATTTCTAATTCTCCTAACCTTACAGGTTTTATGAAAACCAAATTCAGTTTTCCTAAGGGGTGAGAAAGAACCACTTCCTATGGCATAAAGTCATAGAATAGCAAATGTTCAAAGCCCTATAACTCGTTCCTGGGGCAACATTATGTTGTCCTCTTCTGGGTTATATAAGTCTGCCTTGGCACTTCCAACACAGTAACATCTTACCCTTGACACCATTTGGAATTTGGAACTGCCTGTGAAAACATGAATAACTTTATTTTTCCATTTGAAACATCCCTAAACACAAATTGATAAATTCTCAAAGAATTCCAGTACAGAATTTGCAGGCTAGCATTTCAACTGCCAAGACCTATATTCAAAGTGTTTGAATTGCCAGAAAAAACACAGCTGTTAGTCTATATCTCAGGCCATGTGTACACCATCTTTCAAGCAGGAGAGATTACTAAATGGGCTGAAGGTTAGGTACAAGTTTCAGAGAAACTAAGTGCAGTACTGGAAGTCAAAAATCCACATAAATCCCCGATATTAATACTAACTCAGAAATCAGAAGTTTTAAATCACTGCTTATTTTGAAAGGACTCCTTCTTTTCCTCCACAAAAGTCATAGAGATACAAGGTCCAAGTTTTCTCCCAACCTTCAATCCTACTCTTGATAAATGGTCTTGTGTCTTGTTTTAGCTATAATTTAAAGGATTATGATGACCTAGAAGCTGACCACCTTGGACGATTTCATGGAGTCAGGGATGGAGAGAGTCTCATGAGGTCACAGCGGCTACAACAAAGACAGTTTCTGACATTTTCATAAACTAAATTGAATTCTTGGCACAGTTGGAGCTTGGATAGCATGAGTTTCCAGCCCTGTTCCCCCTTACCTATATCAATTATGCTTTAATTTCTGCCCGATGATATGATAAGATGAAGTGGACCGTTTTTTTATTGAACTTTAGTAATGGTTTGAAATACAACAAACTACACAAATAATGAAGGACTTTGTTTTTTTAAATGTGTAAATCATCTTTAGGTTTTCTCAGTGTCTTTTATTATGAGGGTATATGCTCATATGTCTCACTACCCCCCTCCCCCACGGGTGGTTCAGATTTTGACTATCTGGCTGGTATAAAAATAAGCTTTGGGCTATGTGTAATTTGCTGTGCACACACTCTAACTCTGTTCTCTTCCCACCACTGGTGCTCCTTCCCAGTGTGTTGGTATATTTTCCTGAGAAACCCTGTACTGGATTTCCCAGAATAATCTCAACAAAACCACTTGGTTACAAACACTCTTTCAATTCAATGAATGTTTACTGAGTATACCTACCTTATGATATTGTTTTACATATAATGTTTTAATTAATCTTCACAAAAATTTGCAGATGTAAAAATGAGTCCAGAGAGTTTAAGTAACTTGCCAAAGAATCGCAACAAATAAATGGCATGCCAAGAGGTCAATGCTTGTTTCTGGAGCTATTTTTAGATACCATTAATCATTTTGAGACACCTTAAGCACATCACAGTGGAAGCTATGCATTTTCTTCTGCGCCCATGGGACTGGCAATATAATCTGGCCCAGAACTGCTCTCAAGGACCTGCCTTGCACTGATCATGTAAGAATTTCATCAATAATACACCAAACTGACCTTTCCATTTCAGAAAACATATACAACTTTCAGTCAATATTAATGGCATCAAGTATCAAAGGTCTATTATTTCATAGGTCTCAAGAGAATTGTAAGTGGCATCTAAACATATAAATTTCCTAATTTAGAATTTAATGAACTTCTTCCTAGTTTCTTATTACCAGCTACTTTATCAAATGTAATGAATGGCTTCTCTCAGGGTGAGTCTTCTTTCAAGATTCAGGTAACATTGAGCCTCTCTCTCTCTGGCAGTTATAGCTGTGATTTTAATTGGAATCATACCACAGTGATCCAGATCTCAGGCTCTCCTAATGAAATTCATACTGCTTGAGCAGAAAAAAACCTTAGAAATCACCTAGTCCCAAAGTTTCAAACTGACAGCCCCCATGCTTCGGCTGCTCCTAGTTGTACATGCCGTGTTTCCACAGTGATGATCCTAGTGGAGTTCTTACAATTTAATGAATTGTTGCCAAAAATTTAATGTGAGTCGACTTCCAATAAAAGTCCATATGTGAGGCTTATTTTACTAATTTGTAATATTAGGTAGCACTGGCCCTGCATTCTAGCCATAGTAAAAAATGAATGGGTGCTTCTTGTAGATGGAGCTGATGTCTCCAGTGTGACTCCATCCCAGCATTTCCTGATGGCTTGGCAGTATCGTAGTCGATGGTCTATGGACATTGGTCATTGTGCCTGTACTATTATTTTCTTGTAGTAGAGTTAAAAAGAAAGACAAATATTTTTTACTCTGTCAGACATGGGAAACAAAATATAATCTGAGAGGGCTTTGTGTATAAAAAAATAGAAGACAACGAATTGTCTTTGTGGAAGGAAAGAACGTGCCTTTTTGGTTAATATGCACATGAAGAATCTCAGCTTCAAGTTCATTGATGAGATTTGGTTGGCCATGTCAGCATTTGAGAGCCATGATTTTGTCTTATTTTGGTGAGAGGAACACAGAGACAGAAAAAAGTTAAATAACTTCCCAGGGTTTATATTTTTAGGCCATAACTAGAATGAAGTTTTCCTCGCCTTTTAGTACAGTGCTTGGCATGTGGGGATAACAAATAAAATCTGAAAAGAAAATTATCTTAATGTCATGAAAAGTTTTTTTAAAAAGGAAATAAGACATAGTATTAAAGAAATTTATAAAATTGAAAATGGGCACGAGTACTGAAGAGTGCAGGCATTGTGCTATGTGGACCTCAGAGTCAGTGAAATCTTTCCATTTATACGGTATTTAACAAGGTCCATGCTAATTATTTCACCCAGAGAGCTTTTATTTCTTCAGATCTTACAGTATTTCCTAGAGCAGGCTATTTACCAGTTGACATCTCCGATGGAAGGTCACACCAGATCTTGTTCAGACTGGTCCCTCTGTTGTGTCCCTGTCCCCCGGCTCTGGAGAGGAGGCGAGCATAGTGGTCAGGAGCAAACCCGCCGGTCAGGCACTATGGCTATCAACATTAAGTTAAATACAATTAAAAATTCACTTTCTCAGTAGCACCAGCCACCTTTCAAATTCTCAATAGCCGTATGTGGCTAGGGGCTGCTGTATCTGACAGCACAGACACAGGACATTTGGATGGTCACAGAAAGTTCTTTTGGACAGCACTGCTCTAGAGTCCAGCTGATTGGATTTAACCAATATCTTTAACACTTACTGTCAGTGTGACTTTAAGCAGGTAATTTAATCTTTCTGGGCCTTGAGAATATAAATATCAAGTTACTGGGATCACATATGAGAATTAAATGAGTTAACATATACAATATATTTAGAGTAACCCTTAAATACCATCTGATACTTTCTCAGTAATTGTTAGCAATTACTATAATCAAAGACAATATAAAAGAATACCTTTTTCATAAAGAAAATGCAGCATATACAAGTGAAGGGAGGGTGGCTCAAAGTAGCTTCCCATCCCCTGTGTTCCCCAGTCCATATACATAATTGTTATGGGGCTTATCATAAGGTATTATCATTTTCTGTGTCTCTTTTCTTTACTAGACTTCGTATTTTGGGAATTTGAGGACTGGTGTCTTATTTTTCTTCATACGCTCATCACCTACTATGGTGTGTTGAAGAGAGATGACATTTAATAAGTACTTTTTTTCCCAATAGAATTGAACTAACATTAGTGCTGAGTGAACAGGCTTCTTACTTATTAATAATTAGTGGGAATAGTAGAATTGGGATTTTGCTAATAACCATATAGAGACAATGAACTTACAATTAGGTTAAGGACAATGGGGGAGAATATTTAAAATGAGAAGTGGAAGGGAATATCCAGAATGGATGGTCACTTCACATGTTTGGAAGGGAGATGGAGGAAGGAAAAGGGGGAAAAAAGAGACAAAATAGCGTTGGTAGGTGATATGGGAGAATGCTCAAAGACCAATTTCACCTGCTTTAACTTTTTACCACAGACAGAGCCTGAAGCCCTGGGTGGAACTGTCTGTGCTGAAATGCCTGGGCTAGTGTACACAGAAGTCTGACCGTGTCCACACGTTATTTAATTAAGCAGAGTAGGTGGCAATGTGAAAGCAAAATCCTAATGAGCAAGCAATAGGATAATGTGATTGAAAGCTTCAGCTGTGATGGAATGGAGGGAATAAGATGTGAAAGAAAAATTATACAGTACTAAGGACCAGACTAGGGACTTGGTTAGCCAATGTGAAAAATAAAACAAAAAATAAGATTAAAAATGGAATTATATTATTCAAGAAAACAATTCTTGACTATAAATGTAAATTTAAAAGCAATTGAGATTAAGCCTTCATTTCAGATAAAGGTCAGAAAAAGGACTGCAAGTGGCATTAAAAGGGGTCTCAGGATTTGTGCTATCATCATAAATGTGACAGTTACAATTAAAAGCAGAAGCGAAATGATTAAGTATATAAGCTAGACATGAGCAGATGTCCAGGCATTCAGCTTGCAAGGGTGCTAAAAATGGATGTATTTTTACTTCATTCCAAGTTAACAAATATTAGGACATTAAAATGCATGAAACATGGTGTGTATTCCATCTTGCCATGTTTTTATTACTAAGTTAGAAAGAATTAGGCTTCGGGGAATGTATGCAAATCCACTGGTCTACGAAAATGCTGAGTCAGGAGCCATGAGGAAGGGCAGTGAGATTTCTATTTTCCAAAGAGGAGCCTAGTCCATTGTATGCTAAACACCTTTTGTAGGGCTCTTCTGAGGTGACCACCCCCTTCCAGCAAGACTGAAGAATGTGAGATTGCTGGATGACACTTTCTTTAAAGGTGGCAGTGGCCAAGCCTCCCAGCTTGTTATATTTTCAGTACTAGTATAAAATTGAACGAGTATATAGAATGTTTGCTCTGTGCATGGATGGTGTTTTCCTTGGACTTTAGTGTGTCATTTACCCTAAGCAATCATTAATGCAAGGGAGCAGCACTATGGTCAGTAGACTATTGATAATACCAGACTGTTGTTACCAGATCTGATTCTCACACATTTTCTGTTAAGTCTGGAGCTTTCTGCATAGACTGATGGGGGCCACGTGGAGAGAACAAGGTTTTCATTGGTGCACAAACTGTTGATTAAGGGATGTGAGTATGTTCAAGTAGTCCATGTGGGGTTCTGTAATTAAATCATGACTGTTTCTCTAAAGGAGAATTGTCAAGTTCTTTCTGCATGAGGGGGAAACAGCATATGTGTTCTGGGCTACTAGACTCCTTTCTCTGTCTTCAGAATACATGGTGCTACATCCCTGAAAATGAATACAGAAGTCTTCCTCTCTACTTTTCACTTGTATTATATGCATTTTTACTTGTATTATATGCATTCAGCCAGTCATTTAATCTATATTATTGGAGTGCCTACTATTTACTGGGGTCATAGACAGGAGCTGGGATAAAATGGTCTTTGCAGTTATGTTTTTAAAAGGTCCAGCTTTCTCACAGCTTGTGTTTATCAACCTTGACTTCTTTTGACATAATCTAAATGCGGTGTGGAAAACCATCTAAACCAAACACCCATGGAGGCTGCAGCTGCACATGTAAAGAAACACCCAGGAACCCTGGTTGGTGTAGCTCAGTGGATTGAGCACGAGCTATGAGCCAAAGAGTCACTGGTTCAATTCCCAGTCAGGGCTCATGCCTGGGTTGCAGGCCAGGTCCCCAGTGGGGGCCACATAAGAGGCAACCACACATTGATGTTTCTCTTCCTTTCTTTCTCCTTCCCTTCCCCTCTCTCTAAAAATGAATAAATAAAATATTTTAAAAACGAAACACCCAGGAGAGTTTGTGCTAGCCCCCTATTTCCATCTCATCTGCTCCAAGTTACGCCCTCAAAAGACTGCACACAAAAAGGGAGTGTCCGTGAGCACTCCCTCTGGCCCTCAGGTTGTAGGGTGATTGGAAGAGTGCTTAGGTTTCTGTTTGCCCCATATTAACATCTGGAAGGAAACCCACTTCTGACCAAAGGAATGAAAGAAAATTGTAATAATATTCATAATTGTATACCTTTTATGGATATACCTAAAGATATATATGTACATATAAAAATTAATATATTATCACATATATATAATTTACTTATGTCCAAACAATAGAAAATAGCATGTAAGTTTTAAAATATGGTTAAGGCAGCCCTCTCTGTGAGCATCCACTTGAAGAAGTGTAGTTGTGTAGTTGTGTGTATTTGTGTCTGTGCGCATGGCCCAGATGGATGTGTTGGGATACGAATGGAGGGTAGAAAAAGATGAAGAGACAATGAGAAGGCATGCAGAGCATAGAAACACAGAATTTCTTGGTGTCTCCTGTCATAATTTTTGAATGGGATGGATGGTACGATAATCATGACCAGTAGTGATGGCATTAGAAGGGAGAGTGTGGAAAGGAAAGATGATTAGAGAAATGGTTAGGGAAAGACGGTACCTTGACAGCATTAATAGCATAACCTGCTGCTAATTTAAATATAATACTATGTACATATGTGTAATATGTGGATGTATATATGCACACATATACACAGATAACATAGGGATACACTATGCACCAATAGTAACTAGAAATGTCCTCCACATTATTGAAGTTTAGAAATTAACAGTTAGTTTTATTTAGATAGTAACCGAATTAAGCCACCTTTATTTATAAACTATATATTAAATGTAATTTTAAAATTTGTCTATATGACATTTGCTACAAAGAATAAGTATGTTTTAAAACAGATGAAATATGTATATCATTTACATCTATACCTGCCTGTAACCACATGATTTTTAAAAAGCCAATAATTATTTCAGGATTCACCTAAAATATTCTGATTGAATGAAGAGATAAACAAATCTGCTTTTAGAAGATGAAAGGAACATGTACATGTAAAGTCATCAAAGAGTATGCTTGAGAGAATTGGACAAATGCTTAAGGAAAATTTATGTAAATACCAATTTTTAGTAACTGAAATGCAAGAAAGTTCCTAAAGTAGCATACTATTATGTCATAAATATGTATCATTTTCAAAATAATGCAGAAGGCGTAAAGCATTTCTCCTTCAGATAAACACTGTTTAATGAAATACAAAATCATTTCCAAAGTATGATTGCTAAGTGTTTACATCGGCTACAACTATTGTAACTGATTAAAAAATAGTTATAGCCAATGTAACAAATAAACAGAGATATTTCAGTAGAGAGAATAACTGAAGTGTGTTTTTTCCTGAAAATATGTGGCTTAAAAAGTGGATATTTCAAAAACATAAATGATTTTAAAGGCTTCAAAATAAGACCTATAAAGTTAAACAGTGAACTGTTTGCCAGGACATTTTATAAGTTCCCTTCGCTAGCTGTGAGGTTACTCTCAGTCTTATCCTGACCTCCTGGTCTAGAACACACAGAACAGAGGCATGGGCAGGGGCATGGATGAAAGCAACGCTGCGCTTGGGGTATTGTGTACCTACTAATGCTAGGAACTCGGGATGCATTTTATAAAAACAAATGGCTAGTACTGTGAAAGATGGTTTTCATTGACATTTAAGTGCAATGTTTCCCAGACTGTGTGAGAAGTTGTGCACTAGCCCCACGTTGCAGGCAAAGGAACAAAGGTGTTGAGTGATTCAAGTTAACTTGCCCATAGTTGAGCGACTACGCAATGATAGAGCAGCACTAGAACTTAGGATGCTATGCCTCTAACCACTGCTCTGTATGGCTAACCGTATTAAACCCACCCATAGCTCTTTATGGTTAGTTGTTGTTTTTCTCTAGAAATCAGAGAACTGTAAAATTACCTGCCCAAGGTGTTTTTTTACAGATCAAATGTCAGAGGAGGAGTTAAACTTAGCCCGTCTGACCCCAAAGCCACTTTCCTCTCTGCTTCGCTACCTTTCATTCGAGATGTTGCCAAATACTTGTGCCACATACTGACACCTGCAGTTTATTGGGCTGGTGACATCTGTTCAAGGACCCTCACAGGGTGCTGGTGCATTTGTAAGAGGCCAGAGGAGGGCCCCTACCTAATGGTCCACCCAACTTATCCAGTTGCAAGTCAGAATCTGTTAATACTGTGCCATGGTGGCCCCTCATGGGGCCTGCATGCTGTATAACACAGAACTGACCACAGTACCTCAAATGAGTTAAAATGTGTGTGTAACCATATGTCATGGGCAGTCGATTTGAGTCAAGAAATAAAACTAGACATATTATTATTAATAAGAAGAATTAAATGAACATTAAAAATGTTATTGGAATAATTTATTGTGCAACTCAAATATTGACTATTGTTTACAAACACATTGTTAAATTAATGTAGCCTTATATAGATAGTAATCATAACACTAGGGATTATCATGAATAGTAATCAAAATAAACACTATTCTTTGGAAGTACATAATGTGAATAATATATATACTATATAATCGAAAAGGAATTCTTCAGCCTCAGTGCAAGTTATACAGGTTTATAGAAGAATTTCTTCAAAATAACCCTTGAGGATCTAGATACTTCAAATGTATGTGCATATTTCAAAATCATTTGAATGTGGGTATGCTGACAATGGAAAGAAAAACTTGGGAATTATTAGATGTGCACACCCCCAAATGCATAATTTTCAGTGAGTATGGAGACCTTTTGAACTTTGCCAAAATAGATAATTCACACAGAGAATGCTAGAATTTCATGAGACCAAATGCTAGAATTATCAAATAGCCATTAGAGAAATTCTAGGTAGAAAGAGTGCTATGGAAAGACAGAATTTGATGAGACAAATGACCTTTCAGCATTGCTAAAGAATTCATGTAGTGGATTTTCCCCTTCAATGGCCAGCAAATAAAGCAATAAATCTAAACATGCCCGACCACTAGGAAGTCATTTCTCCTCCTGAAAGGAGTCATAATAGGAAGCAGAGCTCAGATGGCCGAGTTGATAGTGTTCTGTTCCCACGGGGCCCATTCTTCAGGGGTGAGCTTTCCTAAGAGCTCTGTGGCTGATAAACTGCTCACCCCTGGAATCCTGTCCCAGCTGGCTGACATTAAGTGCCCTGGACACAGAGCAGACCTGGGCTCCTGCATCAGCCCCACTAACCCTCCTTACTCAGGTGGGAAGGAACTCCAGGGCAGTAAATGCAGACCAAATATGACACAGGGACTTCTGGCACACACTTTCCCCACCTCCATCTGTTGATTCCTTTAAGCCTGGAGACCTGGAAAATATTCCTAAAAAAGTAGATCAAACTTTTTCATTCCAGGAGACACTATAACTCAAGAAAAATTGTTCTTTCTTCAGTAAGGAGCAGATGTTACTTAGATTGTATTAAGACTATTTTTATTCAGATGAAAACAATTGCAATAAAAATACTTGGTACATTATGTGGCAGAGAAAATGAAACAAATAAATATGTAAATAAATTAAGTAAAGACTCTCTAAAGGGTACTTTAAACCCAATGCTCCTGTGGTGCATCAACATACCATTTACCTGCACCATTAAAGTTGCCACCAAGGGAAACATTATTAGGGATATGGTTATAACAGGGGTCTGCATCTTATATCAAGGTTTTATTTTGTTTTCTTTCTCTTCATAACTTCATTGTTCTATATTGCAAGAAAATCTGATTAGGTTAACTCTGCAGAGTTCCATTTTTCTTTTACCTGGATTACCTGTTGGAGAACTTTCAGGATGATGAAAAATTAAGGGCTATGTCCTATAAGTGATTTAATCACACTGTGAGAGAAAGTTCTCTACATAATAGAAGAAAAGGTAATAAACTTTAAGTGGGTGTCTTCAGGATTAATTCACTGATAAAGCTTTTACTCTATTCATTATCCACATGTGGTTATCAGACAAACTTCCTTTCAATGTCTTGCTCAAGGTGCATCCAATGGACTGCTTAGCTCTTGAAGTTTGTTAACACACATAAAATCTGCATCTGCTAGGGGGGAAAATGTTAAAGCCAAAGCTCTAGGGAAAACTGATATGAAACAATGGGTTTTCAAGGAAAGAAGAAACCAACAACCCTGTTTCTTCTTTTAAATATATTTGTTGATTATGCTATTACAGTTGAGCCATTTTTTTTGCGATTTGTTCCCCTCCACCCAGCCCACCACACTCCTTCAAGCAATCCCCCCACCATTGTTCATGTCCATGGGTCATGCCTGTAAGTTCTTCGGCCACTCCATTTCCTATACAGTATTTTACATCCTCGCGGCTATTCTAAAGCTACCTGTTTGTACTTCTTAATCCCCTCAATTCTTCACCCATTCCCCCACACTCCCTTACCATCTGGTTATCATCAATATGTTCTCCATATCCATGATTCTGTCTTTGTTCTTCTAGTTTGCTTAGTTTATTTTTTAGATTCAAATATTGATAGATATATATTTATTGCCATTATATTGTTCATAGTTTTAATCTTGTTTTTCTTAAATCCCTTTAACATTTCATGTAAAAATGGTTTGGTGGTGATGCACTTTTTTAGTTTTTTCTTGCCTGATAAGCTCTTTCTCTGCCCTTCCATTCTGAAGGATAGCTTTGCTGGGTAGAGCAATCTTGGCTGTAGGTCACTGGTTTTCACAACTGAATATTTCTTGCCAATCTCTTCCAGCTTGCAACGTTTCTTTTGAGAAATCAGCTAGAAGTCTTATGGGAACTCCTCTGCAGATAACTAACTTTTCTCATGATGTTTTTAAGATTCTCTCTTTATCTTTAAATTGTCACATTTTATTTAGAATGTGTCTTGGAGTGGGCCTCTTTGCATCCATTTTGTTTGGGACTCTTGTGCTTTCTGGACTTTCATGTCTATTTCTTTCATCAAATTAGGGGAATAATCTTTCATTATTGTTTCAAATGGATTTCCAATTTCTTATTTTTTCTCTTTCCATTCTGGCATCTCTATGATGAAAAGGTTGGAATGCTTAAAGTTGTCCCAGAAGCTGCTTACACTATCCTTGTGTTTTTTGGATTCTGTTTATTTGTTGTTGTTCTGATTACTTGTTTTTTGCTTCCTTATGTTCCAAATCATTGATTTAATTTTCAGCTTTATTCATTCCACTGTTATTTCCCTATAAATTATTCTTTATTTCAATTAGTAAATACTTCATTTCTGACTGGATCTTTTTTATGCTGTTGAGGTCCTCACTAAGTTCCTTGGGCATCCTTATAACCAGTATTTTGAACTCTGCATCTGATAGATTGCTTATCTCACTTTTATTTAGTTCTTTTTCTGGAGTTTAGATCCATTTTTTTCATTTGGGCCATGTTTCTTTGTCTCCTCATTTTGGCAGCCTCCCCGTGTTTGTTTCTATGTATTAGGTAGACTTGCTATGACTCCCTGTCTTGGTAGTGTGGCCTAATGTAGTAGGTGTCCTGTAGGGTCCAGTAGCACAGACTCCCCATCACCCCAGCTGAGTATTCAAGTTGTGCCCTACATGTGGGCTGATTACACCATCCTGTTGTAGTTGAGACTTGATTGTTGTTGGCAGGTCAATGGAAGGGATTTATCCAGGCCAGTAGGCTAAAAGGATTGGCTGTGACCACTGACCACCAACCTCCACCCTCTGTGGAGGATCAGCTGTTCAGGGAGAGGATGGTGGTATTCCAATGCAGTCTGTAGCTGTCCGCTGAATGCACAAGCTCTTGGGTTTCCCAGGTTGTGCACGTCAAGGTCAGCCCCTACCGGTGTTCTGACCAGAGCTATCCTGCATCACTAATAAAGCAATTTGCAAATCGCCACTACTTGTGCTAGACTTGGAGATTCCAAATGAAGCCAAGTGGTGAATCTAGGCTGGCTGCTCCTAGTGCTGGGCCTGAGGCCACTTAGCAAGAGGTACAGGGGCTAGGGGCTCACTGAAGTCAGCTATTGCTTTTTTGAGAAGATTTAGGCAGTTGTGAAGCATAAGCCAAGACCAACTATTCGTATGGAAAAGCTGTTTGAGTGGTCCTATAAGTTGGGTGGGATGGAGTCTTGGGGATCTCCAGGGTGGGGCAGATAGTGATTTCCAGGTTGATGGAGTCTCAGATATGGCACCAGTCAGCCAGCTCTGTGGCTCTGTGGCAGGGGGAGAGTTCAGAAAAGGGAAAATGGCCTCTGTCCACCTTTCTGTCTGTGAGAGACATGTCCTCCAGCTCTTGCCTTGATGCTAGACATTACATTTTCTCTCTGTATGCCACTGGTGCCTTTTAAGTGGCTACTTTAGTGCTAGAGCTCAGACAGCATGAATAGGTCCATGTATAGATCTTTAAGAGGAACTGCTTGAAACTGCAGCAGTTTCTCCACCAACTCAATGCCCACTGGTTTTGGCAGCCAGAAGTTATGGAGACTTATCTTCCTGGCACTGGAACCCTGGGCTGAGGGGCTTGGTGCTGGGCTTGGACTCCTCCCTCCCAAGATATCCCTCCCAAATTTTTATCCACCACACATGGATGTGGGAGCAGCCTTTTCCATGTCTCCACATCTCCTTCAGTCTGGATGGATGCAGTTTCTTTAATTCCATAGTTATTGGACTTCCATTCAACTGGATTTCTGGCAGTTCTGAATGATGATTGTTCTATGTTTCAGTAGTGATTTTGGTGTGGTTGTGTGAGGAGGTGAGCTGTGTTTACCTATATCACTATCTTGACTGGAAATGTCCCAACCCTGTTCCTAATAAGGCTAAGTTTTTTGATGCAACAGGGAGAGGCTCCCAGGTCAACAGGGGTGATGTTGATTAAATCTGGAGAAGCTATAAGATCAATTCTGGAGACAGGCAACCTGGGGTATTGAGCTGGGAACTACCAAACTTGGTATCTAGTTCTGAATTTGCCAGTAACATGCTGTGCCACCTTTGGCCACATTCATATATCTTTCCAGCTTTTCATTCCATGTTTATTAGATGAGGAAGGACAGGGCTTATTAGCAGAGAGCTCCATGGCTGTTGTCAGCCTACAGTGCCTGTGTCTAAGATTGCACTTGAAATATCTTCAATACCAAAGTCAGAAATATTGTTTAATATTAATTGAAAACATGTTTTGCATTCTTGTTAAGTATATTTGAAATTATATAGTATGGGTACACCTATGTTTCTTTCTCTGCTTATTTCTAAATAATTATGAATTAGAGTATTGATACATTTTAGTTCTAAAGAAGAGAATATAGTTGTAGGATAGTTGGGGCAGGTTCTGTATTTAAGGCACAAAGTCACTTTTACTAAATCCCTACCTAAAACACTACCTAAAATTGAATACTATACTCTCAAGGAACTAATGGTCTTATAGGATTTCATAAAACATTCCTGAATTTTATCCAAGAAGAGGTCTCATTTGAAATTCGTCAAAGTCTATTTCTTTTTTTAAAGATTTTATTTATTTATTTTTTATAGAGAGGGGAAGGGAGGGAGAGAGGGAGAACAACATTACTGTGTGGTTGCCTCTTGTATGCCCCCTACAGGTGACCTGGCCAGCAACCCAAACATGTGCCCGGACTGGGAATTGAACTGGTGACCCTTGGGTTCGCAGGCTGGTGCTCAATCCACTGAACCACACCAGCCAGGGCAGGTCAAAATCTATTTCTTAAAAAATTATTTTGCGACCTTTTTTTTCTAGCCAAGAAATTGGAATAAACTAATTCATTAATTCATTTCACTATTTCTGCCTTCTAAATGCACGTCACTGTGCTAGGAACTATGGGGATTAGAGATATAAATAAGATACTGCCTTCTGGGAATTTGTAATCAACGAGCATAGGATTATACTCATATGCTTACAAGATTCAGACATTCAAAGAACTAACTGTATCAGTTATTTCAATATTATATTTCTTTACTTTTCTGCCTTTACTCACCTTATCTCAAAGAGGGGAGAAGAAACATCATTTTTGTGAGGCTGTACTCACAGAGGAATGCTTTATCTTTAGAAAGTTGGTGATACAAAGAGGAGGCTGTAGTCATTTTTTTGTCTGGTGATGCTAGGGTTGATACAGTGCAAAACATGTCTGTTTTGAAACAAAGCGTGCCCTAGTCCTCAGGTATCAGGGTGTGCCTGCCGTTCATGTCAGCACTGCTCTTGAAGGCTGCTGGTGGGCATCACAAAGCACCTTAAGGGAACACTTGTGTAGGTGTGCAGAGCATTGCTATCTAATTCTCCAGGGACTGCACTCTGAGACTTCTCTTGCATACGTAAGGGGCGTGGGAAATATCAAAGGGCAGCGGGTCTGAGATGCTGCAGCACTGGACAGGAGTCCGTTTTCTATACCCTCGGGGTGTGGATGAAGAATACCTAATCTAGAATTTCCCTGCCCCCGTATTTCTCACACTGAACTGCATCAGAATGTGAGTAGCACTCATCTGCAGTCCTCAGTCAGTGAAGGGCGGCAACAGGGTTCACAGGGAACCAGTGAAATGGACGGTGCCCACCCTGGGTGGCAGCGCAAGGCTTGTTTTACTGTGGCTCGGTGACAAGAATTGACTTCGTGGATTAATTTACAGAGGAAAGGAAATATGTTAGAAGGTGAAGAATTTCTTAGCAGTTAAGAGTTTTGTGGAAGTGGAGTTGGTCACCCATTGGTATTCACCAGCACAAACCAGGAATGTGGTAACGTGTGGTGGCGAGGGAAATCAAGTAGCCGCTGAGAATCGGAACTGCCTCTGTTTTTAGGAATCTGTGAAATGACTCTTTGATGACTCCTTTGAAGGTCTCTACTGAAGGAGACTTCAGAGCAGATGAGTGCAATAGAGATTTCCCTAAATGCTGCCCCGTGCAATGAGTCTGTGGAGATTCTAGTTATGCCAGAAATGAAGGAGCTCTGCGACAAAACAGGTTTGGAAAATGCTAGACACTAGACACTAAAACCCTTAGTTGGAGATTCGTGATGCATATTACCAGTGCATTTTGACAACAGTGGTAGTAAATAAAGTTGTTTAAGCTTTGTCTAACTTGGTATTTCTTACACATGTTTGTTCTAGACCTTGTAGCTCTTATTGTTCTATAGAACTAGTGTCCTAATGTCCACAGCCTGAGAAGTGTTCTGTGGTAAAAACAACATGCCTTTCTGAGATATGTCAACTTGGGTGGCAAGTCTGGCTAAACCACTTATTACTTGCTTGAGCTTAAAGAAGCACCTGGCTGTGACAAACTCCAACATCCTCATCTGAAAAATGGGGGAATTACTTCCCTTTGCAGGGTGTTAAGAATACAAGATAATTCTTGTAAGGTGCTTAACAGTGCCTGGCCAACAGCAAGTGCTCAGTAAATGGTCACTACTTCTACCAGTGACTAGTACTTTTTTTCACTAGAACATCTAATTATCCCTTTTGTAGTTTGAAATCCACTTCTTTTTGTCTGTCTGATAGAGCTAGAAATTGCATCATTAATCATTAAAATAATTATGATTGAATGATTTGGTGAGACAGCTGAAGCCTCATAGCACAGTGTTCGGCCGTGGGGACAGAGGCCTCAGCTGCTGTAATCCCCACCCGCTACTTTCAGGGAGAATCTTGCCTTTATTCATTCTTCTTAGACAGCCTTTCAGCAGAGGGGGGCAATATTACAAAGGAATCCTAAGAAGGTGCCTGAAAGTTGAAGAACACTCACTCAAACTCTTTGAACTAACACAAAATTTTATCTGAACTCCAGTTATGGGACTAACATTGTAAAATTGTGATGAGATGTGTATCTAATGCCTCCTCCCCCTACACACATGAAATAGTGGGTTGGCCGAAAAGTTCATTTGT
Source organism: Carollia perspicillata (assembly GCA_004027735.1). Taxonomy (NCBI): domain Eukaryota; kingdom Metazoa; phylum Chordata; class Mammalia; order Chiroptera; family Phyllostomidae; genus Carollia; species Carollia perspicillata. The sequence continues at coordinate 61,154 of PVKM010001233.1, read as the reverse complement.
TTTTTTCCCAGTGAGATGGTTTTCATAGTATTAGGTGTCTTCAACTTCATTTGAAACAATTTCGTTAGATTGTATTGTACTCTACTCTCATATCAGCATGCATTATATAAAACATCAAAATTGGTGAATGTTTGTGTAGCCATTTTAATATTGAAGATGGAAGAAAATATGCAACATTTTGGCATAGCATGGTTTATTATTTCAAGAGAGGTAAAAATGCAATTGAAATGAAAAAAAAATTGTGCAATATATAGAGAAGGTGCTGTGATTGAATGAAGGTGTCAAAAGTGGTTTGTGAAGCTTCATGCTGGAGATATCTCTCTGGCGATGCTCCAAAGTCAGGTAGACCAGCTGAAGTTGACAGTGATCAAATTGAGACATTAATTGAGACCAGTCGATGTTATACCCACATGGGAGATAGCCAGAATACTCGAAATATCCAAATAAATAAAGTTATTCATAAAAATGAAAAATGTGTCTCTTATTTTACAGGAAAAAAATAAACAAACCTTTCAGCCAACATGATACTAAATATTTGTTATTTAGAATGCAAAGGCAGTTCTTCCAACAAACCCGTGACCTGGGTCCCCAGCTTCAGCCTCAGAACTTAGGCTATCATCTCCATTTTAGTCTTTACAGGAGCAAAATTCAAACTGAAAAAGTCTAGTACTATACATCATTTCAGTAATGCTTTTCTTTGCAGAACATGACTTCCTGAAATGAGAGAATTAAAAAGAAAAATCCATTATTGTCAGCATAAGGTCAAGAGAACACCTCAGAGTGGATATCCAGTGTACTCGGGGACTTTCAGTGGTCAGTGGTTGAGGTGCAAATTTAAATATGTCTTTTGTTGATGACTAGTTACTGCTCTTTGATAGCAATCTCCACTGCTCCCCACCCCCACACTGACTCCTGCCTTTCTTTTGGGAAAGCATGGTAATTACGGGACCAGATAGGCCTGTTTCAAGTGGCCTTGGGCAAGTCAGCTTCTGTGATCCTCAGATACTTCATCTATAATAGGGGTAATGATTCTTGGACATACTTTTGAAAGTTGATTTGCAGTCAAATGCTCTACCACTGAGCTATACAATGGAATACGACTTAGCCATAGCAAAAGGTGAAATACTGCCATTTGTGACAACATAGGTGGAGCTTGAGTGTATCGTGCTAAGCAAAATAAGTCAGACAGGAAAAAAAGAACCATATGATTGCACTCATATGCGAGATATGAAACAAATTAATAAGTGAACAAAGAAAACGAAGTTTTAAAGAACCCCTGAGAAACACAGACAACAGCATGGTGGTTACCTGACGGAAGAAAGGGTGGAGGGAGGAAGAAGAAGGTAAAGGAGGTCGAATGTATGGTGACAGGAGGAGACCTGACTTCGGGTGGTGAACACGCAGCGCAGCACACGGATGATGTAACACAGAATTGTGCACTGGAAACGTACATAGTCTTATTAACCAGTGTCCCCACAATAAACCTAATAGCATTTTAAAAAGTAAATGTGAAAATAAAAGTGCATACAAATGTAGTTCTCGACATTGTGGAAATGTTCAATGAAAGCGAGCTATCAGCATTATAATTTTATTTCTTAACAAAAAATCAGATGATTATCATTATACAACTTTTTATATGTCATGATATTACATATTATGAGATGATTAATTAATACAAAGAAGATTTCACTCCCACTAGGAGTTTACAGTTTGCTGTAAATACCGTGCAGATGAGTCATTTCATCTAAACCAAAGGGACGAGAATGGTTTTCTGAATGGGCTCATGGAATCCTCATACTATTATGAAATGCAGAAGTCAGATTTTTCACTTTTTCCACCATAGAGAAATATAATCTAAAATTATAGATATATAGGAAGGGCTATCTTATAAATTTAAACTTTATTTAAATTCTATACTCGGCCTTTAAAATATTTTGTTCATCAGATTATATTAGTGATTTCAAACTTTTATTATTTCTTTCACTCCTTCTGGAAGTTCTTCTATATTGGGATCAACAAATATTTTTTGAATAGAGGTTCTTAGCTAAATACAGTTTGGTGATTTCTAGATGGCAAAATAATGGGCATATCTTTGCACTGTTTTTCCAGAACAGATATTCAACACCAAGAGCTAGGAGAGGGGAAAGTTGATGTTGGAAATAATCCAAACATAAGGTGATAAGAGAGCAGCTGACAGGAAAAGTGAGAAAGGCGAGGTCGTGAGAAAAGACTTGGAAGGATGCGCGTCCCTGCTGCCATCACGGCCAGACAGCACTTAGGGTTTGCAGAGCCCCGAGTTTCTCACTTCACTTGAGGGAGAAATATATCTATGTCAACAAAAGCTTTTCATCATTTCTAAATTTTAAAAATGATGACAAATGATCCATAATTATTCTAATTTCTTTCTAAACCAAAATACAATTTAAGCTGTGAAGGCACCTTCGGTCTTACTGATTTCCCTTGTAAATTACATCATTTGGACCTCTGATAGGGAAGTAGGGAAGGATTGTGGCAACTTGGGTTACCAATAATCAATGTTTGAGAATTCTTTATGTTAGAGGTGCCCAACTTATTTTCACATTGTAAAGTGTATACAAATCCTTTCAATATCTCAGAATAAGTTATTCCTGGGACTCATACCCCTAGTGCAGGGAAGTTACTTCCCTCCCCAAGCCCTTTACAATATCCAGAATTTCCTTATTTTCATGAACTTAACATATCTTCCACCTCTTCAGCTAAAAATCATAGGTTGACTCCAACCTCACACATTAAAACAATGATGCCACTTAGTGCTTTTGCATAAAAGCAACATGCTTGGGGTGAACCTATATGTTTTGCATCTTTCTCAAAACTTCTGGGATATACTTATTATAGCTAGCTTTACTACAAAGATGAGTCAGGTTATTTTATTTTTTCTTTGTTAATACATAAAAGCTCACTATTTCAAATTCATTTACTTTTCTAACTACAGGTGTACAAGAAAAACAAGCATGTCATTAAGTAATGTTGTAATCCCAGCTGCTTGGGTGATATGGAACAGCTGGCACATGGAACAACTGGAGGTCGCATACACTACCAGTGGGAGTGTGCATTGGTGTAACCACTTCGGAAAGCCACTTCTCAGTGTCTAGCAAAGTTAGATATATGCATACCCAATGACATAGCATGGATTAAAAAATGCATAGGTATGTTCACAAAAACATGTGCAATTCTTTAAAAAACATGTGTGAGAATGTTTACAGCAGCACCATGATTGCTAGAAACTGAAATCTATCCAAATCAGAATAGGTAAGTAAATTGAAGTATATTGATGTGATTGCATGCAGCCTGGCAATGAGACTACACAAACTATAGCTACACACGCAATATGGATGAAGCTCAGACACCTAATGTTGGGCAAAAGGACTACTTTACTGTATGACTCCATTTCCATAAAATTTAATAATGAAGTCAATATAGTGATTGTTTAGGGGTACTAGTGACTGGAAGAGGGAACAAGGGTCACTTCTGGGAAGCTGGAGATACCCTGTTCTTAAACTCACTAGGCTGCGCATGCCTGCGATTTGTGCCCTTCTCTGAACATGAGCTACACTTCCTTTAAAAGACTTTCTAATGCTGTAGTATGACTGCTAAAATATTGACCAGACTGCATCCAAATCATGCCGTAAAAATTGGTTGTAATTTTTTCCAGAAAAATCTTAAATGATTCAGCACATTCATGACTCAGGTTTCATGAGCTTTCTCCCTTACACCAAACATTGTTCTGGGTATTCTGAAGTCCTATTTCCTTTAATGTATGATAAGTTAGTTGTAGCTCCTGGCAAGGATTGTTAATTTTATAACTTCTACTTACCATAAATACTCAAGGTCGTGAATAGCATTTGCTCAGTTTTGGTCATGCTGGGAGATAGTGACAATGTGACCCCTAACATAGCTTTGCTATAATGAGATTAAACAAGATGGTGTGTGTAAAAGTGTATTTAAACTTAGGCCAATTCAGATGTTTGATGCAACATGTTTCATTCATTACTGGAAATACCTCTCGGTAAAATGTGCAGCATTAAGAAATCAGCAAAAAAGCCACCAGAAGTGAAATCTCCTTTCAATGAAAGGACCAGCCAGAAGTCTCTAGACAGTGTCTGCCCACTTGCATACATGGACTGGAAGTGTTTTAACATTTTAACCATAGAAAGGAGATGCGTGTGCTCAGCAAGGGAAAATCGTTTACCTTTTCTGTAATTTTTGCACTATTGGCATCTAATCATTAAAGATCAAATATTCTTTTTCACAAAATGTTCTTTTTAAATTTGTGATTCACAATTTTAGCATCACACTCTAATGAAGTTCCTTAACTTCTAAGGAGAGAGCACCACACTCTAATGAAGAAGTTCCTTAAGTGCCAGACATGGTTCTATCACTGGCTAAAAGGTCGTTCAAAGAAATTCGGAATGACAGAAAATCAGGTGAAAAATAATCATAGTTCCAACTTGCCATTTTGAAAATAGGAATGCTGAAACTGAAAAATATCAAGTAATCAAAAAAAGTGCTTATTAGTAGTGCATCTAGGACTCTAAAATCAGTATGCCATTTTTATAATACTTTGCCCAAAAAGAACATTATTTTTATTTCTATAACTGAAAAAAAGTAGAATCAGTCCCATCTAAAAGCATTAAAACTCACATCTGGCTTTATTTTCTAAAATTGTTCAAACTTTTTATTTTTTACTTTACTTTTATTGGACTTTGAATAGTTGATACGCAACTACAATTTCTTCCGCTCTGCATTAGAGCATACTCTTCTCTGTATCAGGAGTTGAGTACTACATAGTCACACACTCATACACATACACACATACACAATTTTAGTTGAGAAGTACCTGATTTCATTTTTTTGTAGTTGGAATTTCCCAGAATTCTGAACTATGACTTATTCTAGCACTAAAGATTAGTGAAGAGTTGAGGGTCATAGGAAGGATAAATAGAGCAGAAAAAGATATGTTTTCCTGCAGACCTCATAAGATTTTTTAATTACATGTCTCATTTTTTATCAAAAGTGGGAAAAAGTCCCCATGTATTTTATTGCACAGGATGGTCAATGAAACTTAACTACTTTGATGTAAACAGTTTGGTTGCTAGCCAAATGAAGAAAATAAAAGCATAACTTTTCTTTTTGGCAGAACAGATGAAATAATATGAGAAACAATTCAAAGTTGATATTTTTATGTAGACACTTAATAAATGATTATTATTTACTAGATGCATAATCTCGTGATGACCAATGACTTGAAGGCTCAGAAACAGTGAAAAGAACGATAGGACTGAGATAGCACTCTGGCTGTCTTAGGCAAACTGCCTGGTTTCTCCACAGGTTTCACGTGACAATTCGGTAAGATTACATCTGTGAAAGTTCCTTGGAGAATGGATAGCAGTGCACGATTGTAAAATGGTATAGTTGTTGGTGGAAATCAGGCTCTTCCATGGGATCACAAGGAAAGCAATCCAAGGACCCATGCATGGGAGATTGTGCTGGGGCAAGGTTTACTTGAGTGGAAATACGCCCTTGAGTTTTTCCTGTTTTGTCTCCATCCATTTTCCCATGGAATAAGTCCAGTCGTGTCCTCAGCAAGGCCAAAACAGAAGCCAGTGTCCAGAGTTTCTGTTTCATATTAAAGTTTAAACCTTTGGAGCTCATGTAATCTGCTGCTGGCCCTGGCAGCTGCTAGACCCTCATGGTCATGTGTTCTTGGGCAAGAAAGAGAACACATGAATGAATGGAGCTACCATGGGGTGTGAGTCATAGAGAGATGAGAGAGAGAGAGAGAGAGAGAGAGAGAGAGAGAGAGAGAGAGAGAGAGGACACGCTTCTTTGTTCCCATGGGATTATATTAGCTTGGGTTTGGGATGGACCAGGTACTTTTTCAAAATAACCAATCAACTTCCCAAGCTTTTGCAGGGTTTTGATAGGTCTACCCCCTAGTTAGAGTGACAGGCCTCTATAGCCAAACATCTGCCCCTGTGTCCCAAGCATCTGGTACCAGAGTGGGGGAGGGAGGAGTGTTTATCCCTTGGTGGAGCAATGCTATGATCCCCTGGGGTGTGAAGCTGTAGCTTCCTGCCTGGTGAAGCAAACAAGCTCATGCTCCCAGTTTATTAAGCTCAATCTCTAATTCACTTTGCTCTCCTATTAATAACTAGTTGACTATCTACAGTAACAGTATTATTGTTATTAACTCATTAAATGTGTCTGCTAAAAGCATGGCACTGTTTTATAATACGGGAAAGTCCTTTTCTATTTTAAACTTTCCTATTTTACTTCCGAATTTTCTTTAAGATTTTTTGTTGGCAAAAATATTATCCTGGCTGGTCCAACTTTAGTACTTAGTAGGAGAAAAGGGTGGATTCCTAGTACCTTGTGGAGAAAAATTATTAATCAAAATGAGAAAATTATTGCAATGTTTTAAGAGATCTCATCAAAAACTCCTGTATAAGGAAGAAAATTCAGTCTGAGTTACAGATCCACCCCTGGATACCACATGGTAATATTATTATCAAACTATCCATTTCATCACTGATATTTTCATGAATTGAAGCACAAGGAGAAATGTACCTTGTGGAGTGTATTTTTGCTACTGATCACAATGTTTAAGGATAGATGTATACTACTATAGAACAAATATTTGCATTTTTGATGGACATAAAATAGCATTCTTTGTATTTAAAGAACTAGATGTATAGGAATTATCAGTAATTTAAACACACTTAGAGACAACACTTATTCATAGAAGCTGTATTAATGTTACAATAGATTCTACTACTGATATTTGCAAGTCATCCATCCATTTATTTATTTAACTAATATTAAGTGCCTTAGCAAGGCATCGGGCAAGGACCTAAGGCTTGGTGTAGGTGATGAAGTGTATTAGATATCAGAAGTGGTAATTGGTGATTTACATACAAGTAGTTAAGGAGGAGTGAAACACAAATGGCAGGAAAAATTTTTGCTATGCAGCTCAAAAATAATAGGACACAAGCAGGGGTATTTAGCCTAGCAGACTTAGAGACTTCTTGACTAATGCTAGGGTATACAATTCCTAAGGTGACTAAGTTAAGGCTCCCTTCTGAAAGCAGGATTTTCTATCTGAATCTTCTTTAAGACAGAGGGAAAGTAAAAACAACAACAACAACAATGAAAACCAACTCTTCCTGAGTTTGTTGAGCTTCCTGAGTTTAGTTGGAAGTAACCGGCATGCCAGGGTGGTGCATTTCCAGGACACCTGCTCCCTGCACATCTACATCTGGCACTTAAAAACTTGCCATTTTGGGGGAAAAGTTGTTCGACATAAAATTTAGGTCAAGCATAATGTGGAAATGTTCAACATTAAAGAAGAGAATTGGAAATTAGTCTGTTAAGGGCCAATTGTGTCTCAACAACATTCCAGATTTACAAATGCAACTGTTTATGTAATTCAAACAACATATGTGCATTGCATTTGCACTATAACATACATGGCATGAGTACATTTCTGGAAAAGGACAGTAGCAGCAACCAGAGGCACAGTGAGCTCAAAAGTTTGAGTCTTTAAAATTAGAAATCCTTCAGACACCCAGCATAGGGTCTTTGAAAGACAAAATGCTAAATAAATGTTTGCCAGGTTTGGATTGAACAAAGATTGCACATACCCATGAATAAATTGTTTCTGGGAAAGTTTCAGAGAACTTGAGTGCTTGCCTGCTAATTCTCCAAGGCTGCCACTCCCCTGATGATCCCACTGAACAACTATTACTCTCACGCCTCAAGGCATTGTACTCCTTAGCCTGAGTGAAATTGTGTCAAAAATCAGCACATGAGTTAAATGCTTGGTCAATGTCAGCCAATGAGTGTTTGTGCAGTACTTGAATTAGCCACATGATTAAATATATAATTTAAACTTCCGTAGTACCCACTAGGTCAACTTGAAACGGTTTACATGTCCTTCCAGTTATATGGAATAGTGTAGGAGCTCCCTTAGATGTAGGAAATGGGAAATAGTCTGTTCCCATTACCTTTTAGGAAAATGATTGACAAGCAGAAAAATAAATATACTCACTAGTTGATATAAAAAATGATATAAAAAATGTGGTTGTATGTCTGTAGTAGGATTTCAGTTCAGCTGGCAAGTCAAATTCAAGAACACCTAACAATGTATCTTGTAATTTCTAGATATCCCTAAGTGGGAGTCTGCACTTGCTGCACTCAGGATTGTGGGAGCTGGAGGCCTTGGGATTAGGAAATGACTCAATCGTCAATTGATTATGTTGGGTCATTGTTATGTATCTGCGTTGTCATACCTTAATTCCTTCAAACCTCTCTGCTTAAATGCTGCTTGGTAGAGAGGGCTTTCTTGAGCACACTTTGTTTTTATCTTGCTCCCGACTCTGTTACTCTTCATTCTCTTTCTCCTTGCTGTTTTATTTTTCCTAGTAGCATTGAAATCACCTAACATGACATGTATTACATTGATTTACTTATTTCATGACAGCAGGGACTTTAGTTCATATACTTCTATATGCTTAACATGTAGAATAGAAGCATAAAGTAGACCTTCAATCAATCAATCAATCAATATTAATAAATATAACTGAATATATGGATGACTTATTATTTACACAGTACCTGTGTTGAACTTGGCATTAGGTAGACAGTACAGGACCAGAAGTTCAAGATCCTGGCTGCCTTCATGGAGTTTACCATTCTGTGGGATGATTAAGTGCCACCTAAGATAGTCAGTTTTCTTAATAACCTCTCTCTTTACTTCCCCCTCTAAAACCTAGCACTGCTGTGTGCCTCACAGATTCACTGACCCTCAGGCTGTCTTTTTCACTTCTCCTTTTGACCTCCAAAGCTGTCCCTGAGGTTCATTTCAGTGTCTGATGAAGCTAATGGTGAGCTCTGCCGCCACATCCATTTGGCTGACCTAACTGTTCTGTGCTTTCTCTCTCAGGCCAGAGGACACATAAAGGACAATGGCTGTGCCAAAAGGGTAAAATATTTGCCTGACCCTGTCCTTCCCCAGAACCTTCCATCCTGGCTCACCTCAGAGTCTTGGGTCTGAGGTTAAACTATTCCAATGACATGGTCTGGAAAATTTCTAAGCAGTTTCTCAGAAGGCAGAATCCCTTTCCTTCCCCTATAGTACCATTCCTTCCCTGCAAAATATGGAGGACAAGCTATTCCACCTCGAGACAGGAAAACATTAGGGTGACCAGAATAGAATGAGATTGTTGTGTTAAAGGAGATGGTTGGTGCTACTGGGACAGCATAACTGTGATAAAATCACCTGAGAGGCCAGCAGAACACGTATTTGAATCCAGGTTCTACCTCTTGGCAGCTCTGAGACCCCGGCCGTCTATCCTCTCTGAGCTTCAGTTTCCCGTGCTGAATAAATGCCAAGGATAATAGCAGTACTTGTCTCCATGAAAGTTTTGAGGGTTAAATAAGAGAATACATGTAAAATGCACTTAGCACTTGGTATGTGTCCCATTCGAAATGTTTGCTATCATTCACATTATACTAACAGTTGACATTTGTTGATATTAGACATTTGGAATAGAGCATAATGTACATACTGGATTCCAGATTAACTCTAGCAGCATCTTCACTTAGTGTTAAATTACAGTATTAAAAATGAGAGATTTGTGTTGCATTTGCCACTGCTGTATGTCAGTACATGTCTGTAACTATTCCTTGTACGTGAATATTTGCATGCTTGTGTCATTGACCTATATGTCATTGAATTGAACAATTGATCAGTTGGTGAGGTTTATATCCTGACAACTCCAATCAAGTAATTCTCATGAGCTTTTTGCCTCTGTCATCTTATACATCCACACACCTCAGACTTCACAAGAGGGCCTTCTTATGCAGAAAGGGACCATGCATTCCTCCACATTTATACAAATTAAGTAAAATTAAGAGAGCCAACTGGTTGAAATGTCCTATAGTTTAAAGGTTATCATTTTCCAACTTAAAATGACCAGTGCCCAGTGTCCCTTTCCTATTTTCCCTGGCTTGAAGTGACCAGTGTTCCAGAGAGAAGAAAATATAATTTCCATTACCTCAATACCAAGGGGAGGGTCGTTTAATTTTTTTACAGGAATTATTTTGTGTTAAAAATAAATTAGCATAAAAGTTAGAGTCACAGTAGTGATAACCTTTGCAAGATCTGAGTGTTCAAGTGGAACCAAAATAGCACTCAGGGGCAGAGCACGCCCTCTGTACTTGTGACTCTCTGGCTATCAGCGATCAAGCATTTCTCCAGGCTGACAGAACAAAGTTCTGGAAGTCATGCGGGACAAAATAAATAAGATGGAGGTTGAAGTGGGCATGAAGAAATAAGTAGGAACTTTATTTCCCCGCGAAGCAAAGTCAATTGAGATTATGAGGGCACGGACTTGGCAGTCAGAAGGTTTGCCTGCTGAGCGCTCTTTCTATGATCTCGAGCAAACCGTTTAACCTCTTTGCCTGCGTTTTCCATTCTAGGAACTAGGACATGGGAGCCAGGACGCTGGGAACTAAGAAAAGTAGTCAGCCTTTAGGAAGCTATCAGAATAGAAAGTAGTTTTTGGTAAATGTTACTTTGGGTTATTTATAGTAGAGGGGAAAAAAACTTTTAAAAATGCAGATTTTATGTACAGCAAGTTAACTTAAATTCTCCCCATGCCACAATTATATTATTTGAGGATTTATCATGAGGAAGAAGATGATATTCTTGGTTCTTAAATCACTGAATTTTAGAGGCACAAGCCTTGGACTTAAGTTCTTGTACCCAAGACTATGTGAAAAACTTTAATCCTTCTGGTTCCCCTCATCTTAAAAATTGAGTATCAATGCCTTCCCTAGAGAGTTATTGAGAGGATTAGATGGGAACATCTTGTAGCTTTGGGAGCAGAAAGACTCAGACTCTGTAATCGAAGAGACCTTGCTTCAAATTCTCAGCCTACCACTATTCATCCTAAAAACCCTGAGGCCACAATGTACACGGCATGAATCTACTTATTTCTTCACCTGCAGGAGGGGGTAAATTATTTATGTACCTTACAGTAGGGCAAGATGAATAATGTCTAAATATTCCTGGTATATGTATGACCTCAGGAAATTCACTCCTCTTAACAGTAGTATTCACCTGTAGAAATTATAATGGTACAAGGAATCTCAAGAAGCTAGCTTTTTAAACATTTTTATATTAATGGATGTTTACTGTATGAATAGTGTTTGTAAGAGTCATCTATGTTGTTTAGCTGCAGATCAGTCATTTTCACTACTATGTGTTATTTCTTCATATAAATATACCACCCCTTTATTCATCCATTCATCCACTGATGGTCATTTGATTTATTTCCATAGTTTTGGTACTGCAAACAATGCTGCCAAAATGGAGCTGTAGGTAAACATGGCTCACCTCCTCACACAACCACACCTAAATCACAACTAAAATGTAGAGCAACTGTCACTTAGAACCATCAGAAATCAAGTTGAATGGAAGTCCAACAACTTCCATTAAAGGAACCACATCCATCCAGACTGGGAGGAGGGGTGGAGACACGGAACAGGCTGGTCCCAAACCCACATGTGGTGGATAAATTTGAGAGGGATGTCTCAGGAGTGAGGAGTCCCAGCCCCACACCAATCTCCCAGGCCAGGGTTCCAGGGCTCCAGGGTTCCAGGGTTCCATGGCTCAGAAGAGTAGTCCCCATATCTTCTGGATGCAAAAACCAGTGGGGAGTGAGCTGGTGGAAGAAACTGCAGGAATTCCAAGCAGTTCCTCTTAAAGAACTCACACACGGACTTACTCAAACTCACTCCCTCTGAGCTCCAGCACCAGGGTAGCAGCTTGAAAGGCACCAGTGGCATAGAGGGAGGAAACGTAGTGTCTGGCATCAAGGTGAGAGCTGGGGGACAGCTTTCTTCTAGACAGAAAGGTGGCCAGATGCCATTGTCCATTTTCTGAACCTTCCCCCCATACAGAGCCACAGAGCCAGCAGGCTGGCACCATATCTGAGATTCCATAAATCTGGCTAACACTATTGGCCTCATTCCGGAGACCCCCTGAGGCTCTGTCTCACACAACTTTTGGGCCCACCCAAGCTGTTAACAGTGTCTTTTCCAGAAGAATGGCTGGTCTTGGCTCACCCTTCACAACTCTCTAAATCCTCTCAAACAAGCCACAGCCTACTTCAGTGAGCCCCCAACCCCTGTATCTCTTGCTAAGTGGCCCCAAGCCCAGCACTAGGAGCACCCAGCTTCGGATCACAGTCTGGCTTTGCCTGGAAATTTCCAAGCCAAGCACAAGTAGCTTCTGGGTAGGCTTCTGGGGATTAGGGCAGGCAAGTGGTGCTAGAGTGGCTAGAACGTGGTGCCCCAGTCCACACAGGGTGAGAAGGGACTCCCCATGTGATGGCAGCCTGGTTTGGGGTTTGGGGTGAGAATGGCATCTGTGTCTGCAGAGAGGAGAGACAGTGGTAGTAATGAGAGATTGGTTACATGGGGGAAATTGACCAAAAATAAATAAATGCATTTAAGATAATGGCAGCTAGGTTTCTTACTGTCAAAGAACAGAGAATACAAAGATGAAAAGAGAAAAACTAGAAGAAATCTATGATACTGGATTGGAATTGGAAATGTCTATTTGAACTCATATTTTTCAAAGTATAGAGGCCAATATAGAAATATATCTATGTTAATATGTTTATGTAGTAGCACAAAGATCTCTGTTGTGAGAGTGGTAATTCTCCACTGGAATGAACCAAGGCTCCTTGAAAAAACTGCCCAATCCCAGGTTTAGTATAAGATGTCTTGAACACACATGTGCCAGAAATAAGGATGTGTTCAAAGAATGATGGAGACATGTCAAAAGGACATGGACAATCATGTGCCACTCTGGTGGGCAATGTCAATAATGGAGGAGGGTACACATGTTTGAGGCACAGGAGTACGTGGACAGTCTCTGTTCCTTTCCCTCAATTTTGCTGTGAATCTTAAACTACCCTTTTGTTTGTTTGAAAAAGTTTCTTCGCTTAATAAAACACATTGGGAAATAACTTGTTATATAATATCATGATAAAAAAACGTAGTTTGCACTTCTCAGATTCTTACAAAGGTAGTTTCTTTCTTTTTTTATTGTCGTTCAATTACAGTTGTCCCACATTTTTCCCTATTGCTCTCCCCTGCCCTACCCCCCACTCCCACTCCCACAGTCAGTCCCCACCCCGTTGTCTGTGCCAATGTGTCCTTTAGACATGTTCCTTGACTTACCCCTTCCCCTTCTTGCCTCCGTTTTCTCCTCCCTGCTGATCACTGTCAGTTTGTTCTTTATTTTCATGTCCCTGGTTCTATTTTTCATGTTTATTTGTTTTGTTGATGAGGTTCCACTTATAGGTGAGACCATATGGTATTTGTCTTTTACCACATGGCTTATGTCACTTAGCATAATGTTCTCCAGATCCATCCATGCTGTTGCAAAGGGTAGGAACTGCTTCTTTCTTTCTGCTGTGTAGTATTCCACCATGTAAATGTACCAGATTTTTGATCCATTCATTTACTGATGGGCACTTAGGCTGTTTCTAGCACTTGGCTGTTGTAAATAACGCTGTTATGAACATTGGAATGCACAGGTTCTATTGAACTGATGTTTCAGGATTCTTAGGGTATAATCCCAGAAGTGGAATCACTGGATCAAAAGGCAGTTGCATTTTTAGTTTTTTGAGGAAATTCCATGTCGTTTTTCACAGTGGCTGCACCTAAGAAAAAGGTCTTGTTGAAAAAAGAAGGAAATAGAGAACAGATCGAAGAGACTACCATTGGCCAACTCTGTGATAATTTGAGCATCAAAACAAACATTTAGAGTACTGGATTAAAACCGATGAATAAAGTATGAATCCATGATACAGGCATACCTGAGATATTGTGGATTCGGTTTTAGTCCAGAGCAATAACGTGAGTTGTAACCCTTTTGCTGGTGGAGACTCTTGCCTTCAGTTTGCAAGCCACACAGCACTGAAGTGCAGTAAAGTGAAGAGGGATAAACCAGGTTCCTTGTATAAATAAATGAAGAGGTTGATAGTTTGATGAAAAGTGGGATGTTTTTATAGCTTCAAAGTATTTTTCTGCCAAAATTCTCATTAATTTTGAAGGGAAAAAGTGTAGCTTAATAGTGGAGAATCCTGGCAGACACCTTCATGCAGACAAATAGAAATTGATAGAATGAAATCAGAACACAACATCATTTTTGTTATGTTCCTGTCAAATAATCTGAATCAAATCAGAAGAAAACATTGGATAAACCCAAAATGAGGAGCATGCTACAACATCACTCGTTACCTATAATCCTTAAAAATATCAAGACTTTGAAAGTCCAGGAAAGACTGAGGAACTTTCTGGATGACATAGTAACTAAATGTAATATGTGATTCTGGACTGGATCCTTCCATTAAAAGGTATTATTGGGAAAATTTGCAAAATTCCAGTGGGGTCTGGAGGTGAGTCGTTAGAATATGTCAATGTTAATTTCTTTATTTTGGTGCTTTATTGTGCTTACATACAGGAAAATAACCTTGTTTGAGGAAGTTCCCAATAATTTGGGGATTATCAGATATCGAGTCAGCACCTAACTCTCAAATAGGCTCAGGAAAAGGTTTTATATAGTTTTTGAAATTTTTCTATAAGTTTTAGGTTGTTTCAAAAATAATTAATAAAAAATAATTTTAAAAAAGCTATATACTTAAAGAGGCAACATAAATAAAATCAAGGCAGCTTATTTTAATTAAATTTGTACATAATATTCAAGGCCTAATGCTCAGAAAACACATGTATCTTCAGCCAATTAAATCATATCAGATATGAGTAAGAACAGAGAGGGTGGAGAGTGATGTATGCTTACTGAGCATTAAGTCCAGGGAAAGGAAATTACATGCTTAAGCATAGACTCTGCTGCCAGACAGATTGCGTTCAGTCCCAGTCCCATCAGTTACTAGCTCTGTCACCCTGAGGAATTCACCTCTCTGGAGCCTGTCACTTCATTTGCATGATAATAATGTCTGATTCCCAGAATTTGTGTGGATTGAAGAAGATGAACAACTAGCATAGTGCCTGATGAATACCAAGTGCTTAAATGGTATATGTGATTAATGTTATAGCTACATTTATTTTTATATTCCTACTTTGACTATTAGGAAAACTTACCTTGCATTACTATTTTTCCTTTCCCCTGTGTTAACTTTTTGGGCAGAAAAGATCCACAGATACCTTCTGAGTGTTTCTGCCCCCAGAAGATGCTGGAAAGATAAAAATAATAGTAATAATAGCCAAGATTGGGTATGTTCAGCATACAGGTGGACAAAGTGGGGAACGGGACAACTATAATAGTGTCAACAATAAAAATAAAGTTAAAAATTAATCCTGACAACAAAATCAACATTGCACATGCATCCTTTCATTTAATCATTTAATCTATATGGTTAAGAATTCTGCTTTTTATCTCTGGCTAAGTATGGCTCAGGGGACTGAATGCCAGCCTGTGAACCAAGACTGCTGGTTTGATTCCCAGTCAGGTCACAGGCCTGGGTTGCAGCTGGGCCCTGGTTTGGGGTTGGTGGTGTGTGAGAGGCAACCCATTGATGTTTCTCACACATTGATGTTTCTCTACCGCTCTTTTTCCTTCCCTTCCATCCTCTCTAAAAATAAATAAATAAAGTCTTTTTAAAAAAGAATTCCGCGTTTATAGGTAGGGAAACACACGTGTAATATTCAGTAGTTTCATGACCTCTAAATATATGCTACATAACAACTAAGGTTCTGTTCTTTTGACTCAAAGCTTTCTTCCTTTTTCAAACATAAGTAGGCCTGCCTCTAAAACCGTGCTCATTTGTTCTGGAAGCTTTAGGATAATAGGGACAAGAAAGCCTGATTTATTGTGTTGAAATGAGGAGTAATAGTTTGTGTTAATAATCTAAGTTACTTACTATAATATAAATTACTTTATCAGAGCTTTTATTAGATAGATTTGATAAGGAAGGCAAAAAACCAAAACAAAACAAAAAAACAAGAGTCTTTGGTGCCTTACAGAATAAGAAGATAGGCTTACTGAATTGGTACAGATGCACAGAAAGCCCAAGGATGAAAGAAACCTCTTGTTTGATCACTTCCATGGCTAGGGCCAGCTTCACTCCCTCCATTCTTCATGATGCAGTGACCTGACCCAGACTCAGGCAGAAACATTTTTTAAAAACTGACATGAAATTATTTTTCTACCAATATTTCCTTGAGCCTATGAGGGAAAAGGGAATGCGGGGAGAGAGGGGGGGAAGAGAGAGAGAGAGAGAGAATGAATATCTAACTATCTTCTTCCTGATAACTATATTTCACATACATGGGGTCCCTGTGTGAAACAACTCTTTTCTATGCTGAGTAAGAGCAGTTGTCTTCCCATCTGATCCATTTTCCAATAATTGAACATGTTTGTCAGTTTCCTTTGGGATTGCTTTCAAACTGCCCTTTTCTTTGCATGTGAGCCTCCAGGCTGTCTCCACTGTTCCAACGGGATCCTCACTCGGTTTCAAATATGGGACAGAGACGGATAGCCCAGTTTTAGTCACCTGTTCATCTCATCCCGGTGTGAACAACATCTGTGGCTTTTTGTTTATCTTCAGATAATTTTATTAAGCATCTGTGGCTGTGACTTTGCCATGTTGGGGCAACACATAACAAATTAAATGTGTAAAAATCTTCCTTTCTAAGAAACAAAAATAAATCAGATAATATGATCTAAAAGACCCATAAAAATAGTGAGAAATTTTAAATGGTACATGAAATAGAAGGTTACAGAATAGAAACCCTCAAATTAAGAAATTATTAAGGATAGTCTAAATTAAATGCTCTCTTTTTACCTGTAGCAAACAATATATAGAGATAGTTAATACTAGTAGGAATGAATGAGATTTGAAATACTCTCTCAAGCCATTGGAAAATGAAATTAGATCTGTGTTCATGAAGTGGGTTTGTGACAGTCTTTGCTGTTTCTTTCCTAGTTTATTTCACAAAGAAAACTCTTAAACAATATGTAAGAATGATTTACACTGATTTACGTAATTACAAATTATAATAACAATTTCCTAAATAGTAAAAACATTAGCATATTTATTCCAGCTTTATTGAGATGTAATTGACATATAATACCGTGTCGGTAACATTAACATTTTTTAATTAGAATTCTTCCCTTTGGTGGTATTAACAACTTAGGAAGTAAGGCAAAATATGTTTTTGTCTATTGTTTGAAGAAATATTTTATTTATATTGTCAGAAGACAGACAGAAATCTTTTATCTAAGGTTGTTCAACATTTGGGTCTCCCTTAAATGAGACTTAAAAATCCAAGAAAGAGAAGCTGTGTTGCTGTAAACAATATACTGGATGAACTTGTCTCATCCAGTCTTTCCGTATCCAGTACAGAGAGGACCCTTGTCCACAGCAAGCATAAGGAAAATCAGGCCTACTGCCTTTGCTAAATTGAAGCCTATTGTAAAGATCCCAGACAGTTAATTTTGGATTAATGAAACCTATTTGTGGAAATAATGAGCCACATAATGAGCATAATAAAGGCTAAGACAATAATCCCTCTTTCTTTTTTTTTTCCTTTTGAAAACCAACAGCCTAAATGGCCTGTGGATATCGTCTGCAGGAGTCACATTTAATCCTGATATAAAGTGCTTAGCTTATAGGGTAAAGAAAAATTATTCTTCTGGTAATTGTTCCTTAGAGCAGATTTATTATGAATAGAACATTTGTGTTTGTGTGTGTGTTTGGGAGTGTTGTTTTCCCCAGCACACAGAGAAGACAGATTGTTGACAGTAAATGTTTAGTCAAGGGTGAGAATACTTTTGTTTTAGTTACAGATCCTCTCTGTCAGCCAGATGATATTTTCTCCTTCTAATCAGTGCCACAGAAGCTTTTGTGCATTATAGGAGGGCTGCTAAATATGATGGAACAGCCGCATCTTTTAATTTAGCCCCAGTAGGAGAATAAGCCATTCTTCTTTCACTCGGCGACAGACGGGGACTTTTTATGTTACCCAAAGCTCAGCTGTGTGAAGCCTTTGAGAGATGGTGCTGTCATGTTGGACTTTCTCGAATCATTTACAAGAGGCAAATGGCTGCCTCCATTTTGCACAAAGCATTGCTTTTGAATTGGAATGCTCTTTGGAAATGAGCCCATACGAGCAACTTGCACACATTTAAGGCATTGTGTGACTGCCTTTAATAGGTATGATACGACAGAAGTAATTAATATGAGGAAGGTTCAGGCTTGGCCTGCTCAGGTCCCTACCCTTTTCTACATACAGAGGAAGGCTCCACTTCCGAGCAATTCTTTGGGCTTTTATGATGCAAAATTCATGGAATGAGGAGATAGAATGGCTGAGAGCAAAACCAATGGATTTTTGACAGGAAATTAGAGCATAGAAGAGAACTAGTTGTCCAGGGGCCTGTAGACAAGGCAGTACCCTTTGCCTGAAGGCTCTGGGAAAAGATGGTGAATGCTTTGAAGAAAGAAATCGGGAGAATAGAAAGATGTGGAAGCATAAACAATTCTTCTGGGAAAGAAAACCAAGAGACTTCCAGGGGCTCAGGCATTATAAAATAGGGAGCGAGAATTTTAAGGTGTTGTTGCTTGTGTACTTGTATCCTCTATAAGGATGCTGAAATATGTAGGTATACATGGACATCCTGTCTGGTTTATACTTCTCTGAATGGAACACACTTCCTTGAGATTTATCTGTACCAGAGTAGAAAATGGGCTTTTCCATTCGTTACTTCCTACCTCAGACACATACTGGTATATTGGAAAATTTCCAATGATAGGTTTTTGTGGGCATACAAATATATTTGAACCAATAGAGTTATTTATCTACAAGGCCATTTTAGACAGCCATGAAGTATTTATTCTCCATGTCACCCAAGAAGTGTATCTGCTGACAATGCTATATCATAAAGTAAGATTTGTGATACTGTTAGAGATACAAGATGATGAGTGATGATGATGGAACACAACATCTTTAGAGCCTGAAGGTAAACTGGGAAAAATAAAATCAAGTTTCAGGAGATTTATTTGCCAATATAAGTCTAGAAAAAACTTGTCAGAGTGTGTACAGACAAGTAACTATGCAAGTGAGCTATCAAGTCACATATTTTTTGTTGTTGAAAATCTTCTGATTGGGTAGACTTCTTTTTTTTTAATTATAAGAGAAAGTTTATTTAGAAATTTACTGAGTCAGTAGAGGTGAGCCAGTTGGGCTGTGTAGGCTCAAGACACAAGTTACAGAGGCAATAAAAGGGCCCTTGGAGCTTTGGAGAGAGAAGAGCAAGGGTAACGTGCCTAGGGGGGGGGGGAGAGGAAGGGAAAGGCGTGGGTGCACTCCAGAGAGGTCCTTTGTTTTGAGGGTTTTAATGGCTCTGAGTTTAGGAGAGGTCTTAGGGGAGATTCTCAAAAGAATAATCTTTAGCTTTATGCTGACCTGCCAAAATGAGATTCCCCTGACTTCATCCATCCTTGGGTGTGGTTGGCACAAATGGCACTAACTGGATTTTTGTTACCTAAATCCCTGAGTAGGGTGGTTTTTATCCTCTGGTTGGGAGAAGTGTAAACCATTTACTCTTAAGTGGCCTTGGTTACGGGAGATAAGATTTTGTGATTTACTAGATGTGTGCAAACTCCTTGGCTCTTTAACTATCTGTCTCAGTCTCCATATTCCACTTCTCCTGGCTTACTAGCCTGTCTTATCAACCCCCCTCAGAGATTTCCATCATGAAATCTTTTAGAGGTGATGAGAGAGAATGGTTGGCTTTCAGTAACTGCATCCTGCTGACGAGGGCCATAGCTGCTGCATGTATAGGGTGTGGAAGTCTCCCCCTGCCTAATCTAAGGGAGGCAAAGGAATGAGCTCTGACACTGGAGCAGAGAACCTGTTAGCTGAATTTTCCAAAGTAGAGAGGGGCTGAAATCACTGAAACATCATCACCTTGATAGGGAATTGCATCCTGAAGCAAAGTTGGTAGATTGCTCCATAGTTCGTTGACTTAACTATGTAGTCCTGAAAGATAAGTCAGTTCAGTTAAATTGTTGAGTCTCATTTCAGGAGATGGAGATTCAGATAGGCTCCCAAAGTGAGACCATTTTCTGAGTCTGTAAGGCTCTCAGCTGAGACTTTTAGAAGTAAGTCTCGAAGCTTCTAATGCAGTTTAGGTAGAGAAAGTGTGTGTATGTGTGTGTGTGTGTGTGTGTGTGTGTGTGCATGCGCGTGTGCACGCTTTAGGTCCCTTTTTTAAAAAATAGTTTATTTTTATTGCATTTTTCCATTACCATTTATCTCACTTATACCCTCTTCCACCTCTGCCTGCCCCCAACCCTGGTAGAATTCTGAATTGATCACTTGCCGAATGTTCTCTTGAATCTCTGAAGTTTTTCTGGGACTTTGACTTTACAGAAATAATAAAAGATTTTTCAAAGAAAAATCTAATCATTTCTCAAGAATGATTTCTATTTCTCATCATGCACCTCTTCTATTATATGATGTAATCAACTTTCTACCTTTTAAGTCTTCTCTTCTGCCCACCGGCTGTAACAGTCACAGGTTACTACTGATGAGTCTGAATCTACCCAAAAGCAAGTCAATGGGTTGTTACAAACCCATTCCTATTGGATTAAATCTTCAGCAAGCCTGTGCAATCATGTTGGGAAGACACAGATCCTGTAGCCCTGACCGCAGACTAAGGTTAGGGGGCCCTGGGAAGAACAGGAGGAGAGAAGCCTTTTGAACTTCACTACCTCATTTGTTGGCTCCCTGCTGTTCTGCTTATTTTATATGATTCACTGACACCCATTTTAGGGTACAAATAGATTGCATTGTCAATCACAATAAGATTTCTTAAATAGAGAAACATGATTTCTGATGTGGTTTACATTATCCTCTAGCTGTAACAAAGAATTTAGAAAAAGAGAATCATAGAGATACTTCTATGTTCTGAGAGCACATTTATACCAATACTTTGTACATATGTTAGTGCTTAAAGTATCCCTATCAGGTAAGTATTTATACTAGTTAGGATAAGTAATTTAATTGCTTTAATAAACCCCTAATTCTCAATGGTTTAACACAATAAACATTTACTTCCAGTTTATGCAAAGTACAAAGTGAGTGGTCCTGCCTGATAAAGAGACTGAGGTTTAGAGAAATGAAGTTTCTTGCTTAATGTTACAGTAAGAGAGCCCGGGATTTAAGGCTAGAGAGTCCAGCTCCAGTGTCCCACCTGAGCCACCCAGTATTGCGCATCACAGTCCTCCGCAGAGGACAGAGCTCACCCATCCTGTGTTGCACCAGATCTACCCCCCTGGCACTTCTATACTGCTGTGATTTATAGTAAGAAATATATATTTGGTCTTCAGCTGAGTTCTAGCACAAAGCTCCTTAAATCATTGAAATTTCCTAAGCATTGAAAGCAATAACTGAGTCTTCTGTTACAGTAATGAGTGATTTTTGGAGTCATTTCAGGTTGGGGACTGGTTGCCAGAGGAGTCAATCATGTGATTAGAGGATTGGATCTTTCGGTCCCACCTCCCTGACTTGGGGGGTGGGGTATGGAAAAGGGGCTGGAGGTTGAGTTCGATCCAAAGGACAGGTTGGGGAACATGTGGAGGGGAGAGTGGCATGCTCAGAGAGGGCATGGAAGCTCCGTTCTCCTCAAGATTCTTTTATAATAAACTGATAGTCTGGTAAGCGAAATGTTTCTCTCAGTTCTGTGAGCTGCTCTAGCAAATTAATCAAACTCAAGGAGTGGGGATATTGGGACCTCGCATCTATAGTAGGCTGGTCAGAAGCCCAGATGACAACCAGAAGGTAGCTGAAATGAAGAACATTTCTGTAGGACTGACCCCTCGATCTGTGAAATCTGATGTTATCTCTAGGTGGATAGTGTCAGAGCTGAGTTGAATTGTGAGATATCCAGCTGGGGTCCAAAAATGCCTTGCTCTTGTGGGAACCTCCCCACCGCCGACACACATACTGGAATTGGTGATCAAAACACCTTTAACCTTATACAGGACTTGGCTAAATTAATATTTGTTGAACTTCGAGTGAGTAAGTTTTGCTATATACCCTATTCTACTTTTTATAAAAGTAGAAATCCTCATACCTACCTAATAGAAACACCAGAGCCCAATTTCTTGTTTTTAGGGGGGAGCTGGAGGCAGGGCCCCAGCCAGGGCTGTCCCAGAAATCTGACTGGGGAAAGTGCAGTGTAACCCCATGGCAAATCCTGCATGGAGTCTTGAAAAATATCCAAGGGTGGCTTTCCCTGGGGTTTCTGAGTTAGTCATAAAATAGGCAATCTGGTGCCAGGTTACTCACTCCAAAGGGAACAAAATACAGGCATAGATGGAAAGCAGAGAGTGAACTAACAGATCTCTTCATACTTGTCACACTGTCAAAGGTGGGCATAGAAAACTAAGCTGTGTTGGATTGAGTTTCTACTTCTTGCAGCTGAGTACCAGATACTGTCCTCCCCCAGAGTCGTCTTCTCTGCTGGACCCCCTTGGGGCTCCCACAGCGTTCTGTACAAACCTGGATCTCTTCACTCATCACATTACATAGAACTCCACTATTCATCTGTTTCCCATCTCTTCCAAATGGTAAAGTCCTTTAATAATACAATGTCTAGCTCATTCTTCGCATACCATGACATGGTTAATAACATATGCTAACTAATGTCTTCTGAGTCAGTCTGACCTATCTTAGATTTCCTCTCTGAAAGTGAAGTAGGGAGTCACAGAGAGATCTGCACGTTATTTTCCAGCTCCATGTGCTGTATCTGTCAGGTGAGGG
Source organism: Carollia perspicillata (assembly GCA_004027735.1). Lineage (NCBI taxonomy): Eukaryota > Metazoa > Chordata > Mammalia > Chiroptera > Phyllostomidae > Carollia > Carollia perspicillata. The sequence goes on along the minus strand of PVKM010001233.1, from coordinate 38,252 downwards.
CTGTGCCTTGCTCTTGTTTGGGATTTAGGCCCTGCTACGAAAAGATGAGTCTTTGTGTGCACTAGGATCTGGCTGTGTTCTAACTAGTTCACGGCAAGATGAATATGCCCTTTCAATGTTGTGTTCCTGTTTGTCCCTCTATCTCTTCTGCATTGCTGGTTATTTATATATCTAATATGCAAATGAAGATGCACCCACTCATGCATCAGAGGGGCCTATTAGAAGCAGATTTGCATATCTTGGCCGAGAGTAAGTCCATTCATCTGGCCGTGTTTATAAACTGGGACTTCTCTTTTTATGCCTCCTTTACTTCCTTGGTATTACTGATGTTTGTACAACCATTGTTCATTTCTCATTTTTGTGTATATCTCTTCTGCAACTATCCACAAAGAAAGTAAAAACCCAACCTAAATCTATCAACAACACCACCACGTTTTCTCACTCCCCAGGGAATTTAGACCTGTTTGTATAGGTGCTGAATGTAAAGACACTGTGATATATATATATATATATATATATATATATATATATATATATATATATATATAATTTGTATGATTCTAACAGTAACTGTGAATATATTTGGTTCCTTAAACAAGTTTTATGATTTTCTCAGTCATCAGCTTCTTTACCACTGAAGATAAGTAAGAGAAACTAAATCACTATCTTTCTTATGGCATCACTCCTAATAGGGGGAAAACCCTAAGCAGAGTTGTTTTGGGAGTGGGCAGGATACCTGTTCTCTGCCCCTACAGATCCACTGTCTACCCTTCTTCATTTTGCTCTGTTCCCCAGGAGGCTTACCCCTACAGAGTACAGAATATATATATATATACTGCTTTCCTGGCTTTCCAGGGATGTTCAGCTCGTGGGGAACACTGATGATTCAGGGAAGAAGGCATCTTAAACTGGTTGGATTCCTCCACCAAGGGTGACAGCTCCTGTCAGTTCATCTTCTTCACACCTCTATCTATCTGTACCCCCCTCTCTTTTACTCTGGTTCTCTTTTCCCTCTTGTAACAACTGTTTCCTCCCTTTACTTCTGTACCCTTCGGAGTTGGTGGGACAACAGCCACTTTTGTCAGCACTGGAGTATTGCATTATCCGTACTGGTTTCCCTACACCCTGTAAATAGTTCCTTTATTAAACTGTCCTCAAATTACCTTAATTAAGTGAGACATCTGTTAAGTGAGACACAACTATGAGGAAGATCAGAAATTTGGTGGTGGATATACGAAGTCTGAGATCCCCAAGGGGAGATACAACTGGGTATTTGAGTCTGGAATTCAGGAGAGTGAATAGTCTGGAGATAAGAACTTGGCAGTCATTAGAAGAAAGAGGGTAGTTAGAACTAGGAGACTTGATGAGATCACTGAGAGCGGGGGAGAGAGAGAGAAGGACTGAGACCTGAGTCTTGGACACTTCAACCTTAAGAGGCTGGATAGGTAAAGGGGAACTAGCAAAGCAAAGTGAGGAGAAGTAGCAAGGGAGGTTAAAAGGGAGACCAAGGGGTTGTGTTCTGAAAACCAACAGAGAGACATATATCAAGAGGAGACTGTCAAATATCACTGAGGCCAGGTACAAACAAGACTAAGAACTGACCATTGAATTTAGCAATGTGAAGGTCATCATTGACCTTGGCAAGAACATCCTTAATAGAATGGTAGTAAAAGTCTGTTTAGAAGTATTTTAAAACTGAACTAACAAGCAAAATAGAGACAGACTCATAGAGAGCAAGCTGCCAGCTCTCTTGGGGGTGGGTGTTGGGATGTTTGAGGGGTAGAAAGATTCAACAAAAAAAGAAAAAAAGAGAAAGAGTGCATGGACATAAACAACAGTGTGGTGATTGTGGGAAGTGAGGGGTGTGGGTGGAGGTGGAAAAGGATGTAGGGGGAATCAATGGTGATGGAAAAAATAAAATAAAATATTTTAAAAAAGAATAAGAAGAACTGGAAAGAGCAAGTATAGACACATCTTGAATTTTGCTCCAAAGAGAACAGCATATGGCCAGTGGCTAGAAAGGGAAGGAACATTTTACTTTTGTGTTCATTTATTTAGTTTTATTACAATGGGAGAATAACAGCATGTTTGTATGCTGATAAGCACGATTCAGTAGAAGGGGAGGAAATAATAATACAGGAAAGAAATGGGGGAATTGCTGGAGGATTCTCTTGAATAGAAGCGGGTGGGGTCTAAGGCACAAAGAGAGGGATTGTCTGAGACAGGGACACAGAGCAATGGTTCATCCATAGCAACAAGTGGAAAGGCAGACTGCAGATTCAGAATTTCTCCTCTGATTGTATTCTCTCTGTAAAGGAGGAAGCAAAGTAATTAGCTCAGAGTGAGGATAGGAAGGAGGGGTTGAAAGTTTGAGAAGAAGTTGCGACCAAAGCAAGTGTAGTATGAATGCTGCCTGCAGCTTTAAGAATCCCTGAAGGTTCACAGTGATGAGTTTAAAGTGTGATCATACTCAGATGAATGGATGCAGATATAGAGAAAGCAGAATCCGATTCAACAAGGAGCTGGGGTTTTAATAAACAAGCCGTGTGGCCTTATGTATAAAATGGAGATAATAATACGAGATAATAATACCATGAGTGTTGCTATGTGTAATAAATGAGATAACACAAATAAATGTTTATCACAGTGTCTGGTATGCAGTAAAGTGCACAATAAACCTCTGTGAGAATTATTATTAATGTGCCATCTAGTAGGGCTAGGAAAATTTTCAAAGTGGAAATAGTTGTTTTAATCATACCACATGCTTCTATTGGCTAATTGCAATTTGGTTCAACTTTCTTAGCACATGTCTTTTAGAGACTGTTTCTATGTTGCCTTTGCAACATTTCACTTCTATTAGGCATAAACCTGCAAAAAATAGCTTGGGGAATCATTTATAGAGCTCTGCAATGATTCAACTCCCATTGTAGAGTGACAATTGGAAAGCCTAGCGCCTTCAGTTTGTTTCAGACTTCTGACATTTGATCTTTTTGCTAAATTCTTGGCAATGGCCTTAAGGCAAATAGGAATTGAATTGCTTAGATTAGTATAACTTTGAAGTTACTCCTCTGTTTCCAACACTAGTACACTAAAAATAGGAATTCCAAACAAGCACAGATAGCTTATGAGCCTTGCTTGACCTTTCGAGTATCATTTCTTCTATTCTGGACATTGATTACACTTGTTGAAGGGTCTATATCACATTACTTTGGCTATATTTACTGTTATTACATCTACTTCAAAGAGTTCCCTTTGAAGAAATAGAAATTATCCAGTGAATAATACTATTCAGTGTAGTAATACACTGGATACATTCCTGAGGAGAACTGACATTATCTCTTTACCAAGATTTTCCATTATTTCATCTGTTTCAAGAGAATTCATACTTGAAAAGCATTTTATTATGAATGCTTTAAAGACTTTTCACATAATTTCAACATCTGATTCATGTCAGTGTCAGCATCAATTAACTTTTCTCCCATTCCACTTGTGATTTGGTATGACAGGTGATTTTTTTTTAATTGTACCCTGAACATCTTGTCTGTTGTGTTAGAAGACTTTGGACCCCGTTTACATCTGTTACATCGGCAGGTTTAGGTTTAGCGCGTGGGTCTTGTCTCATTTTACGTGTCATGGTTCCAGTCCCAGTCTAGTTTGCAGAGCCCTGTTTTGGTCTCCTCGGTCTGTCTGGTGCCCCTGGTGTTCTCGCTCGTCCCTGCTGGTGCTGCCTGGTGGGGTGAAGAGTGCTCCCAGGCCAGTCCACTGGGTGTCCTTTAGTCTGTGGGTGAAAGAGGCATTCCCCCATCAGGGCTCTCAAGCTGCCCTGGTGTCTCTGGACGGGGAAGGACATTTGACCCTGTGGGGACAAACAGCCTTCTCAAGTCAGACCACGGGCTAGAGCTGAGTCTTCTTGCCGCTTCAGCATTCGCACTCCTATCCTGATATCTTTCGGCAGTAAATCCAGTTTTTGGCCATGAATCTTTTCCCTTTTCTATACAACAAAATTTATAATTAACATGAGGAAGGCTGACAGCATAATTAAATAAAAATATAGAAAACAATATTTTCATTACATTTTTTCTCAAACTCACAGAAAAATTGAACGAAGAGCAACAAACACTCATCTACCCCTATCTTAACGCATCTACTATAGAGTTGCCAGACAGAATACAGGACCCCCTGTTAAACTCGAGTTTCTGATGAATGATGAATATTTTTTGAGTATGCATGCAATATTTGGGACATACTTATACTGAAAATTATTTGTTTTCTATCTGAAATTCAAAGTTAACTGGGCATCCTCTGTTTTTATTTGGCAAATCGGACAGCCCTAACTTACTGCTAACATCTGCTCCTACTTGTGCTAATCTTTTCTTGAATACACTTCTTTGCCAAACCATCTGGGGAACATTTGAAAACTAAAATCCCAAATAGGTTTTGTGTATGTATATGAAGCAGACTCATATGCATTAGTGCATATGAGTGTATTTTTTTTACTAGTGCTTGAAACTGCATTTTCCATTTGTTCTTATACAGCGCTGATTCTCCACTCTTGCCTGAACTGTAGGCTAGTTTTAAGTGCACATCCATAATATAGTTACAAAAGCACTTCAACTCTCACATCAAAAAGTGGCCACTGTCAGCAATGGAAGTATAATCAAGTGGCCTCTGACCACCATCCTTCCAGAATTAGTTATAAAACTATTTCAAGCCAAAGAGCAAACACCCTATGGAAATTCTTGTATTGACTAAGTAACGAACATTGCTTGGTTCTAGTAGATTTTCTAGCTTTCCTGTTTCTTTAGCTTGAGAAATGTTATCCAAACTCTCCTTTCTAAGATGTATCCATATCTGTAGCTACCGTAATGTAATGGTTAAGTGCACATTAACCATTCCAGGAGTCAGACGGTACTGGAATTAAAACCCTGTCTTCTGTCATTATGTCTAGTTCAAGGAAGTTAATTAACTTCCTCGTGACTCATTTTTCTCATCTGCAAGATGCAGTAAAATATCTACTTCATGCCCTTGTTGAAAGACTTAGGCGAACACTGTGCTTGGCCCTAGTCAGCTGGCAGTTATCTTATATTTCTCCACCATAATTTATCAGACTGTTATGGGGGCCAATTTTACCTTATATGTTCCCTATTGCTTGCTGGAAATAATTTCCACATTGGTTTGTTCACTTCCAAACCATAGTTGCTGCTCACAAACTTATTTCAACGCACCTGAGTAGTCGTATACAAAAAGCAGGATAGAGGTTAAAAGGACTGAGGTCTCACTTGTATTATTACACTCCATCGACACAGGTATGGGTCAGGGACCAGCATCTAGATAGAAGTATAGCAGAAGACAAATTTGGCTTTATCATCAACCACATGATGTGTGTGCATGCTTTTGTGTATGTGTGTACATGTGTGCACATGTGTATGGTAAGAATGAAAAATGATACTAAAATACATAAACAAACCAAGTGACCTTAGATCTTCTTAAAGCTGAACAGTTTCAAATTTTTTAATTTTTATATAACATTTGCATATCTGTGATTCTCTTTTCTGCATCTGTTCCAGTTTCTCCACATTCTTTCAATGGTTTCAAGACCCAGACTGGACTCATTGATTTGATAAGTACTTGACAATTCTGAGGTATAAAAAAAAGAGAATTTTCCATATAAATAGCAAGGGACTGCATATATAAGGCATGTTACACAATTAAAAATCTGTTAAGCAATCAACTATCGAAGAGGTGGGTCAGGCACAAAGCAGAGACAAGTGTTTTAACACACTCTGGCTGTTAAGCAGAGCATAACATGAGACCCATCAGTCTCCGTCTGACAGACAGTTCCAGGTCAGCCAGACAGACAGGATTTTTAGTGCTGATTGCCCTGACTTCGCTGTTATGAAAGAGACAGCCAACATTTTCTTAAAACATAAATCAGTGAGGCTGCATTGACCCATAACCCATGAAACAAACAAAATAAAAAAGGTTGTCATTAAAATAATATTTCGCGGTATGGCTGGGTATGCTTCCCTTATTAAATTCAGAGTGGATTCATTCTAGGGATAGTTTTGGTGTAGTGGCTCTCACTTACTGTAGATTGCTTTCCGTGTGCTGCTGCCAAAACACTTTGGCTCATTCTCAAGCCCCGAGAATTGCATAAGTTTTTCCTCTCCTCATGCTCCAGAGCCATTTATAAAATCTCTAGAGGTTTTTCCTTCTCACTTTATTTACTTTTGTCTCAAGTCTCCTAAGAATTTCCATATACTGTTTACACTGTATATGTTAATGATGGTCCGTAGCCATATATTGATTCATGTGATCATCTCAAATTTATGAGCCTTTGTTTACTTGGTTTGTATATTTTCTTATTTAAAAATTTATTGAATGTATTGGGGTGACATTGGTTAATAAAATTATATAGGTTACAATGTGTACAATTTTATGATTTATCATCTGTATATTGTATTGTGTGCTCACCACCAAAAATCACATCTCTTTCCATCACCATATATCCCCCTTTCACCTTCTTCTACTCCCCCTACCCTCATTTCCCTCTCGCAATCACCATTTTGTCTTTGTCTGTGAGTTTCTTTTCTTAAACCTTCCTCTTTTTCACCCAGCCCCAAAGCTGCCCCCCATGACAGCTGTCAGTCTGTTTTGTGTATCTGAGTCTGTTTCTATTTTATTGTTAGTTTATTTTGTTCATTAGATTCCACATATAAGTGAGATCATATGTTATTTGTTTTTCTCCAACTAGCTTATTTCACTTAGCAAAATACTATCCAAGTTTATCCATGCTGTTGCAAAAGGTAAGAGTTCCTTCTTTTTTATGGCCAAGTAGTATTCCATTGGGTAACGGTACCACAGCTCTTTTATCCACTCATCTACTAATGGATATTTGGGCTGCCTCCAAATCTTGGCTATTGTAATGCTGAAATGAACGTTGGGGTGCATATATTCTTACAAGTCAGTGTTTCAGGTTTCTTCAGATATGTTCCCAGAAGTGGAATCACTGGGTCAGAAGGCAGTTTCATTTTTAATTTTCTGAGGAAACTCCATACTGTTTTCCATAGTGGCTGCACCAATCTGTATTTCCACCAATGGTGTATGAGGTTTTCCTTTTCTCCACATCTTCACTAGCACTTGTTTGTTGGTTTTTTTAAAAATTATAACCATTCTAGCAAATGTGAGGTGATGTCTCATCATGATTTTAATTTGCATCTCTCTGACAATTAGTGACATTGAGCATCTTTTCATGTGTCTTTTGGACATCTGCATGTCCTGCTTGGAGAAATGTCTATTCAGGTCCTTTGCTCATTTTAAAAATTGGATTTTTTTTGATGTTGAGTTTTATAAGTTCTTCATAAATTTAGATATTATCTCCTTGTTAGATCCAACATTGGAGAATATGTTCTCCCATTCAGTGGGTTGTCTTTTCATTTTTTTGATGGCTTCCTTTGCTGTGCAAAAACTCTTTAGGTTGATGTAGTCCCATTTGTTTTTTTTTTTTTTTCTTTTGTTTTCCTCACTCAAGGAGACATATCAGAAAAAAATTACTATGAGAAATGTACAATATTTTACTACCTATGTTTTCTTCTGGGAATTTTATGGTTTTGAGTCTTACATTTGTCTTTAATCTATTTTGAGTTTATTCTTGTGTATGGTGTAAGAAGGTAGTTTAAGTTCACTTTTTTGCACATATCTGTCCAATTTTCCCAACACCATTTATTAAACAGACTATCTTTATCTCATTGTATGTTCTTACCTCCTTCGTCAAATAATAGTTAACTATAAAGGTGTGAATTTATTTCTGGGCTCTCCATTCTGTCCCATTGATCTATGTGTCTGTTTTTATGCCAGTATCAGACTGTTTTGATTACTATGGCTTTGAGTATAGTTTGATATCAGGTAGTATGAGTCCTTCAACTTAGTTTTTCTTTCTCAAGAGTGCTGTGGCTATTCAGGGTCTGTTGTGGTTCCAAATAAATTTTTGGAATAATTGTTCTAGTTCTGTAAAATAAACCATTGGTATCTTGACAGAAATTATGTTGATTCTATAGATTGCTTTGGTTAGTATGGGCATTTTAGTGATGCTAATTCTTCCTATCCATAAACATGGAATAAGCTTTCGCTTATTTATATTTTCTTCCATTTCTTTCTTCAGTGTCATAATTTCTGAGTAGAGGTCTTTTACATCCTTGGTTAAATGTATTCAAAGTATTTTATTTTTATGTGATGAAATTGTAAATGGAATTGTTCTGCTAGTTTCCCTTCCTGAAAGGTCACGATTAGTGTATAAAAATGCAACTTATTTTTGGATATTTATTTTGTATCCTGCTACTTGACTGAATTAATCCAGAAGTTCTAGAATTTTTTTAGTGGAATCTTTAGGGTTCTCTGTATACAGTATCATGTCATCTGCAAATATTGACAGTTTTACTTCTTCCGTTTTAATATTGATGCCTTTCATTTCTTCTTCTTGTCTGATTGCTGTGGCTAAGACTTCCCATACTATAAGAGTTAAATAAGAGTGGTGAAAATAGACATCTCTGACTTGTCCCTGGTCTTAAGGGACATGCTTTTAGTTTTGCCTATTTACCATGATATTGGCTGTGGGTTTGTCAAAAATGATTTTTATTATGTTGAGATATGTTACTTCTGTTCCCACTTTTCTGAGAGTTTTTATCATAAATTGGGGATGGATTTTACCAAATTCTTTTTCTATGTCTATTGATATTATTATGTGGTTTTTATCCTTCACTTTGTTTATATGGTGTATCACATTTATTGATTTGTGAGCACTGTACTACCTTTGTATCCCTGGAATAAATACCACTTGATCATGGTGTATGATCTTTCTAATATTGCTGGATCCAGTTTGCTAATATTTTGTTGAGAGCTATAGAATTTATGTTCATCAGGGATATTTGCCTATAATTTTCTTTCTTTATAATGTTCTTATCTGATTTTGGAATTAGGGTAGTGTTGACCTTGTAAAATGAGCTTGGAAGTCTTCCCTTCTTTTGTACTCTTTAATTTTTTTGGAATAGTTTGAGAATGCTGGGTGTTAGTTCTTCTTTGAATGTTCAAGAAAATTCACCTGTGAAGCTATCTGGTCTTGGACTTTGTTTGCTGGGTGTTTTTTGATTATTGCCTCAAGTTCATTTGTTGTAATCATTATATTAATATTTTTTTGTTTTTTTTTCCTGATTCAGGTTCTAGGAATTTATCCATTTCATCCAGATTGTCCAATTTGTTGTCATATCACTGTTTGTAATATTTCCTTATAGTCCTTTGTATTTTTTGATGCCAGTTATTACTTTTCCAGTTTCATATCTGATTTATAAGTATTGCTACCCCACCTTTTAAAAAATTTCCATTATCATGAAATATCTTTTTACTTTTACTTTTGGTTTGTGTATATAATTCCTTTTGAGGTGGGTATTTTATAAACAGCTTATATATGGGTCTTGTTTTCTTTTCAGTTCAGCTACCCTATGTCTTTTGGTTGGCACATTTAAGCCATTTACATTTAAAGTGCTTATTGATAGATATGTATTCATTGCCATTTTATTCTTTTAACTCTGTTCCTTTCTTTTTCTTCTTCTCCTTAAAGAAGACCTCTAGTGATTCTTGGTGGTAACAAACTTCTTTAGCTTTTTCTTATCTGAGAATCTCTTTACTTCTCCTCCAATTTTAAGTGATAGCCTTGCTGGGTAAAGTAGATTGTAGGTCCATGTTTTTCATCACTTTAAATGTTTCATGCCCAGTCTATTCTGGCCCAAAATGTTTCTGTTGAGAAATCAGCTGACAGTCTTACGGTAGTTCCCTTGTAGTTGAGTAACTGTCTTTCTCTTGCATCTTCCAAGACCCCCTCTTCATCTTTAAACTTTGCCATTTTAATTTTGATGTGTCTCGGTATGGATTTCTTTGGGTTCATCTTGTTTGGGACTTTTTGTGCTTCTTGGACTTGTGTGTTTATTTCCTTCACCAGGTTAAAGAAGTTTTCAGCTATTATTTCTCAGGTAAGTTTACTATTCCTTGCTCTCTATCTTCTCTTTCTGGTACCCCTATGATGCAGATGGTATTATGCTTTATATTGTCTCAAAAGTCTCTTAAACTATCATTATTTTTTAAAATTCTATTTTCTTTTTGCTGCTCTGTTAGACATTTTTTTCTTTATCCAACCAAGTGTTTATTTCTTCTAGCATATTCTTCATTTAAAATATTTAGGTATTTTTGATTTGTGACTGGTTCTTTTTTATGGTTTCTATGTCCTTTTCTATACCTGCTATCCCTTTGCTGAAGTTCCCACTAAGTTCCTTGAGCACCCTTATAATTAGTTTTTGAACTCTGTATATGGTAAATTGCTTGCCTCTGTGTCATTTAGCTCTTTTTCTAGAAATTTGTCCTGTTCTTTCATTTGAGACATGTTTCTATGTCTTCCCATTTTGACTGCCTCTTTGTATTTGTTTGTGTGTTTTAGGTAGATCTATTATTACTCCCTTCCTTGCTGGGTGGATTTATGTAGTGGGTAACCCAGTGGTGCTATCCCCTTGATCACCTTATCTGGGCCCTTCAGGAACATCCCTTGTTTGGGTTATGTGAGTAATCCTGTTGTAATTTGTTAGTAAGGGTCCTTACTTACAAGACCAAAGAGTCCTGCTTTCTTTGGCTGGTTTGTGTGTGGGATCAATCTTCAGGCTGTGTGACTATGAGGATCAATCCTACCATAGTGTATAAGCTGCTGCACAGGTACTCACAACACAAAGTAGAATTTACCTCAGTGACATCTGGTGACTGTCAATTTCTCTCTTTCGATATGATGCTTGTGAAGCTAATTGGATCTTGCTCTAATGTTGTAAGAAGCTGGCCATTGGGTGTATTTGTTTTGGGGTCTCTTGGGAAGGACTCTGGTTTAATCACTACCCGTGACTGGCCCTAGGCTACAAAGTGATACACGGTTTGTGACTGCCTCTGTTGGGCCTGCATGTGACAGGAAGAACCAAACTGTGAACCAGCACTGACTTTTACCAGCATTGGGCCCAGGAGTAATTCAGCAAAAGTCTGAAGACACCCCAAGATCCACCCTCACCTGCCTCTACCTGCCTCTGCCTGCCAGCTGCCTGATAGGTTCAATCACTGAAAGAGCCTTTGGCAGTGCTTAAGTAGCATGAGGTAGGTTCACAGTGAGTCATGAGGTAGGGTATAGTGGTGTTCACCAGATTGATACAGCTTCAAACTCAGTACCAGTGCTGGGTCTGAGGCCACTCAGCAAATGTTTCATGCTATACCAAGTCTAGCTGCCATCTGCCAGGTGCTCACAGACGTTTTTGGTGGGGCTAGATCTCAGGGAATTGTCAGGGTGAGGCCAGCAGAATTTATCAGGCCCAAACAGACTAAGATATGGCCTCATGAAGGGGGGGCTATGAGCCACATGAATATGTGAGGGAAAAACGGCCCCCATTTGAGAGCCACACAACTCGGTCTGTCCAAGATTTTGCCAGGAGCCTGAGCTCAAGAAGGGGAGCAGTCAGGAGTTGGGAGCGTGGGGCTAATGGATCTTCAGTTTCAGGGCGGTTTCTTCTGTGAATGCTTGGTTATAAGACTTTTATTCATCTAGTCTTCAGTTTGTTACTTAGGTTGATTGTTTTATATTTTAGTTGTAATTCTAGTTTGGTCCTGCAAGGAGGTGAATGTAACATCCACCTAGTCAACTGCCACCTTGAATCTCCTATGTGTTTTCTTAACTTGTTCACAGTCTTAAATAAGCATCTTCTCAAGTCCATACCTCTCCTTTCACTTGTACACAGGCTGGCACAGATATTGACAAATGAAATGTGTTTTTCAAACAGTATTTATTGTCTCTGACCAAATCTAAAGGACTTGATTGGCTGCATTTAACAAACAGCAAAACAACAACAATAGTAAAACAAATCAAAACAAAAAACCTGTGTTTAAAATCAGCCAAAACTTTATTTATCTCCCACATGGAAAGGTCTGAAAGTCAGAAGGTCAGTGCTGATAAAACAGCTCCAGAGTTAAATGATTTTGGACTCCAACTGTCCAGCTACTCTGCCCTCCTCAGTGCCTGGCCTCATGGTCTAGACGCGTTGTCCTAACTTCTGCCATCACATCCCTTCCAGGAGGCAGGGTGGAGGAAAAGAAAAGGAGGCAGACGCTGTCATCAGAAAAAGTTGTTCAAAGTCCCACCCATCACTTCCAGTAGCTTTTCACTGAGTAGTGCTACCTGGCACTACCAGGAGCAAACGTGGTTGAGAAGTGTAGTTTTTCTACTCCAGACGACAATGTGCCCCACTATCATAGAGAAAAGAATCAATGGATGATGGGTGATGAGCAGTCTTCACCAGAGTCCAGATGTTGTGTTGGCATTTCATTTAAGATGCAGTGGTTTTAAAATGTCAGTGTGATGTGGACATTGTACTGTGCATAGGCTACTCATTAAGTGCTACATCAAAAAAAAAATCTTTATGAAAATCTAGGAAGGGTACTACTATTAGGTCTCAAGGCTAAATTGCACTTCACAGGTGATAAGACTGAAGTACAAAGAGGATTCATAACATAGCCCAAGCCACATAGTTCATTGCAACTTGGTAACTGAACCTAAGCAGTCAGACCTGCAGACTTGTGCTATTAACCAAATCACTGTGTTGCCTGTAAAACACTTCAGGAGCATTGCCTTTCTAGGAGTTTTTCAGCATGATCATGGCAGAACTCTCAGGGATGCTGAGCTGCTGCTTTTATAATGATAGCACATGCGCATGTGTATGCACACATTTTGAAAAAGTTAATGTCTCTGCCTGTATTTGTACATAATGTGTAATTTTTAGGAGAAGCTCTGAATCCATATCATTCCCCAATGGTTGACATACTGCTTTTATCTCATCTTTCATTTGTTAAGTGTTTTCTTTTTTAATGTGGGACTGTGTTAAGTTTGTTTTAATTACACCCTGTTGCTGCAGTACATTCATTCTTTTGAAGCGTTTTAATCTTACAGCTACCTAGGAAAACTGAGACATAGTCGTGATTCTAGATGGTGATGTGAGTCTACTGGGTGGGGAATGGCCAAGCTGTTGTGAAGCATTGTCAGCTTAGGCCCAGGATGGATGACAGGCTCATTGTAGAAAACAAGATTAACAGGCTTTGGGAGATTGATTTCAGTCTAGAGAAAGATGTTTCATTGCTTTCATTATACAGAAAAAAATCAAAATTTTAGTTACTATACAGTGACACATGTTTGGCAAATTTGAAAATGTACCTTCGTCTTACTAAGTACCAAATAATAGAATGTTACCTTGGGGAAAACTAATCTCAAAACAATCTGTGTTTTTTAAAAAATCCATATTTTTTCTAACTCAGTGATTATATTTCCTTCATATGCAATTAAAACCACCTAGTCAAGTCTCCGTTATATGAATTTCTCATGTCAGTTGATGTGTGAAATAGTCTTCTTTTTAAATAACTGATGAAAGGTAGAGATTGAATGTATATGGAATTCGTTATTATTTCAGACAAAAGGGATTTTCATAGTCCACTCTTTCTATAAGTCGTTATGGTTTTCCAGAAAGAACTGAAAGAAAATGGAATAGAGATATCAAAATAATTTGTTAATGTTTATAACAGAAATTATTAAACATATAAAAGTAGGCGTAATATTGCTATATTGCTACACACCCATCCCCCGCTTCGACGTCTGCCAGCACATGGCCAGTCTGTTTCTCCGCCCCCTCCGCCCTCCCCATCCCCTTTCCTTAGACATGCTGGGTTATTTTGGAGTAAATTTCAAACATCATCTCATTCATCGGTAAGTACTTAGACTTTTCAGTAGTAAGAGCTAGGAAAAGAGTTGAGAAGTTCATACTAATATTTCTGGTTACAGGATCTTTATTTATTAGATTTATATTGATATCTTTTTCCTCTTTCATTGAAAACCTTGGTTTCAAAATGGAATAATGTGATTATTTATTTGCGGCATTTTATAATAGTTCCTGAAGGACAATATATTAATAATAACAGGATTATTGAGAAGAATTTTGATTACTGAGAAGACATTTTTGCATTTCTTTTGTCTTTAGAATATATTCCACCAGGGATATATAGTAAAATTACTCTTTTAAAAATTACTCTTCTTCTCTGGGTGGTTAAGCCACCAACTGAAAAATTAGGTTATTATTTTCCTTTACCTTCCTAATTTTTTAGATTCACTTTAAGTTTTAATTTTTTAGGGTCTAATAAACCATTTATATGTTTCCAAAGTGAAATCTGCAGAAACGTTTTGAAAATCTTCTATCCCTATCCCCTCACTCAATTCCCATTCTTGCCTAAAGGTAACCAGTGTTACTAGCATTTGACTTAATTCAGCATTTTTAAAATAAAGAATGTGTGTGTTTGTATTGTCTCTCTTTCTTAGCTATAGGAGGGAATAGTAGGCACACACTATGCACATCACTTTTCTCATTTAGTAATTTATCTTTGTGATTACAGTGGCAGAGTAGTCATTTTGTTGATGTGACCTCCGTTTACTCAAATAGCCCACACTGATGGGCAGTTGGGTTCTTTTGATGTTATGGAAATGCTATAATAAGTAGCATTCTTTACCAATTACAATGTATTTGATTAATATTTTTATAAGGATGTCGGATTATTGCAAATCTTTCCTTTTATAAATCAAAGTATGATAAGGATCCTTGCACAGGCAATTTACTAGATTGTAAGCTCCCTGAAAGTAGAACATTTTATTTCTGCTATGTACATGTACATAACACAAAGCTTGTTAATTTTGGATTTATTGACTGTTTAAGCTAAATAGGCATGAAAAACACATTTATTTTTTGGAAAACATATACACATCAAGGTATTGCTACTGATCTACAAGGCCAACAAAATAAAGATTCTTTTCTACCGATAGATTTTTATCTGTATTTTGTTTATAGGAAAGTATCTATAAACAGAAGTTATTCTCAAATTAATGCTAAACCAAGGTAAGTGAAAGAAATAAGAGAAAGGGTAGTACTATCTATTGAGAAGCACAAATATTCAGACCACAAACATTAATTGTGATTAATTAACTTAAGTCTTGGGAATAGTGTTTAATTAAACATGTGGCAATCTTGTAGGAGCTTATTTTCTAGTGGGAAATTCTAGGTGGGAAAGCATAGGTAATAAATACATAGAGAAATACATAATATATCTTAGGAAACCGATGATGGTTGGAGAGAAATCCTTGGGGAGGGGAGTAGGGTGAGATTCAGAGCACAAATGGTGGTTGTGGCCTTAACTAGGAAGGTAGGTTGGTGGATTTGGGGAAGGGAGAATGTGTTTTCCCAGGGAAGAATGCAGTGAGAGAGGATAGTGAGAGGGCACTGGAGAGTATGACTTAACTGATCTGGAGAGTAAGAAAATAAAGTTACTAGGGGTCTATTGTTCATACCATACTTGGTACTTCAGTTATGAAAGATCATTTTGCAAGATTTGTCCTTCCAACACCCTATGTTAGAGGAACTTTTACTGCTTATGGTGCAGCCAAGAGGGTTAAGAGCATTTTTTTCCAACTTTTGCAAAACGAAGAATTAGCACCAGACTGGTAGGCAACCATAGATTGCAATGTCTGGCCTGTGGCGTATGACCTTTGACATGGACATGCAGTGATCCTCAGCAATCAGTTTCCTTTCTTAGAAATTTGTCATTATGAAACTGAGAGAATGAGGCAGTTAGCAGACAGTGCAGACACCAAAATAGTGCAGTGAGGACACTATTGCAGTTGGGGCCGTGACAAGCTAAAGTTAGGAGTAAGCAAAAATTATGCTTAAGCTGCAGAAATCTTTCAGAAAGAAAGGAAGGATATGCAGAGAGGCAGAGAAGGAAAAGAGATGGAGCAGAGTCTTTAGAGCAGGCTCATTGCCTCAAAACATTCTTGGCCCAATTCAGTCAGCATATTTCCCTAGAGGAAGTCCCCTTAGACTTGCACTAGGTAGTTTGAGTATGTCCAGTGGACAGCTGCCGTCTCCGTGTACCCAACATTTATTTCCTGTCTTTGGCTAACAGCACATTGAGTTTTCTCTGGGAGAAATATTCTTCCTTACTCAAGCCCATGAAATTTGAATACAGTTGATCTTGGGTAGTTCATCACCCTTCTCCACTTTATTGCAACTTTTTTTATTTATAAACAAGAAGGCACCAGAGCTGACCTCTATGGCTGGAAGAAAATGAAACTGGTACTTGTGTTTTCCATCTCCTCTACTGA
The DNA here is from genome assembly GCA_004027735.1 of Carollia perspicillata. Classification (NCBI taxonomy): domain Eukaryota; kingdom Metazoa; phylum Chordata; class Mammalia; order Chiroptera; family Phyllostomidae; genus Carollia; species Carollia perspicillata. The sequence goes on along the minus strand of PVKM010001233.1, from coordinate 21,991 downwards.
TCCACCTTGGCCTGGCCTATGAATCACTGAGCGCATTTCTGAGAAATACATTCTGTTTGCTTTATCTGCCTGATATTATTTGGAACCCTGAATTGTGTAATAATTCCAATGAATAATTTGCTGAAATTTAATATTTTATTATTTTTACATTCATCTCCTATGAATTAATTTCTTTTCACAGATAACTAGCAGCACTCAGAAAGGAAATTCAATCTAAGAATTTTTAAGTTTTGTCTAAAAGTTTAATATTAGGATATGGGCTATGTACATGAACTCTGGCAGATTTTACCGTTTAGTATAGCTAAAAATGAACAGATGAAGCCATTACAGTGAATAGTTTGCCAAATAATTCTTTTCTTAAAAACTTAAGCTTTGATGCATAAGTTAGAGTGACAGCATTACCTTTTGTAGTCACCACAGCTTAAAATACAGTTTTATCTATGGTTGCATTTAACACTGACTCAGTCACCTGCTATTGGCTATGTCTGTTTCTTCATGATGGTTTCCATTGCTATCAGCCTGGTACAGGGCCTTGATTTGGTCCATACCTGCTCTTCACTCCTCTGCATGAGCTTTCTGCTCAGCTCATTAAATCATACAATCAACAAGTCCTGGTGGAGTAGCAGGATCTATGCTATGGCTGGATATGAAACTATGAATAAGACACTGCCTCTGCCGCCCCACAGCTAATATTCCACTGGGGTAGCCTGACAACGAAACAGCAGATCAGATGCACTGGAGGGAATACTCCAATACAAGAAGGTATGGAGAATTATGGAACGCAAAAGCAGCAGCAACTCACCTAGTCCAGAGACCCCCAAAGGACTTGCTTGGCAACATGGTATCTCGCTTGAGTACCGCAAAACAGGCAGATTGCTCTGTTCATTGGCCCTCCATACAAAAAACACTTTGCAGGCCCGGCTCAAACCTCAGCCCATCAAATGCTTCTTAACTACCTAGTGAGTACCACTGGTGTCCTCTCCCCACTCTGAGCAGCCATAGCATTCATTTATTCATTCACTCAACAAATATTTATTGTGTCATAATACATACCAGGAACTGACCAGGCCCTGAGATAAATACAGCAGTGAATACTTAAGTCCCTGCTCTCAGGAACTCACTTTCAAATGGAGCAAGGCAGATGATGTCAAATAAACAAATAAATAACATATCAGGTGATAGTAGCTCCTGTGAAGAAAAATAAAGTGGGGTAAGAGACAGAGAGTGGGGGCTGCTATTTTAGGTAAAGTCGCCCTGCGAAGATGATATCTGAGCAGAGAGATAAATAAAGTGTGGAGAACTGAGAGAAGATGCCAGGCTGAAGGAATACCAAGTACAAAGGCCATGTGACCAGGAGAGTGTTTGGAGTTGTGGGAACCGCACTGACTTGATGTCATTCATTTTACTTCTCACTGGATATCGCCTCGATTCATTATTGCTCTTTTCACACTGGTCTGAGCTGTTCTTTCCAATCATATTTACGGTTTATGGAGGCCATGAACTGTAATTTCAGCCTCTCTATAATGTTGGTGCCAATTTCCTTACTACCAAATTCCCTGCACCCAATCCAGCCTCTTTATGAGGCTTTCAAAAAGTATTCACTGCGTTAATGTGAAGTGGGAGTTATTCATGCTCTTCGTGAGTTCTTTATGCTACAAGGCACTTGCACTTTCCTTACCTGCCTGATGTTAAAAGAGAACACTTCTTCGCCGCCAAAATAAGAGTGTGTGGTCGGGAAGGGGGTACACATATACAAAAAATATATACTCAGAGTACTAATTTCAAGGTCCTGTAAAATGCTGGAAAACAGGATTGCATGGATGCCAAAAAGAAAAAACAACCAAAAAACTGATTTAGTAAATTGTGGTCTGTGGCTTGATTAACTATTGATCAGTGACTCAGCTCAGCTCTGAGATAGTCTCAGAACTACCTTCTGAATAAGCCATAAAGCAAAAAAAAAAAAACCAAAACTGTTCACTGATTTAACTGGCAATCTTATTGGAGATGCTGTGAAATCCTTTGAAATAGCAAGTTAAGAAAGTTTGAAAATTCACTTAAATATTCGACTTCTAAAAAACTGATGCTCCAAATATTATTAAGGTAAATAAGATTAAAGAACAGATGGCCCTGAAACCCCTAGACTTACTCTTATTTGAGGTTCAGAAAGTGCCTAATTCAGATTTTATTGGGTATTTTAGGATATGTGTAGCATGTAAATTCTTTAGGTACTGAGGGAATAGATTTCACCATGTGGAGTGGTAGAGTGGCTGTGTGGTCTTCAGAATCCTGGAGATTCTGCAGCCTCGACACTGTTTTCCTGGTGGTGCTGGGATGGCACTCCCTCCTGACTGCGTGGACATCTGCGCTGATGGCGCGGAAACCTGCTGGTGGTGTGTGTAGGAATCAAGGCCGGCACCAGACGTTGTGTTCTTCACTGCCATGTACTCTCTGTTTGAAAAGATGCGAGTCCTACTTGAGGATATCATTGATGAAGCAGTGAAAAAATTTTAAATCTCAGCCCTTGAGTACATGTTTTGTCGATATTCTCTGCACCTTAAGCACTTCTGCATCCCAAGTACAGTGGTGTCTGCAGAAAAGCCAGTGTTTGAGTTGCAAGCTGAACAGCATTTTTATTTGAAAGGATGGCTACACACTATCACTTCATCAATAATGAGTGAGGTGGCTCTGCCACTTCAGGGAAAATAGCTGACATTTGGTGCCAATGATAACATTTAATTTTTCAAATGAAAATTCAAATTTTGGAAAGTTTTTCTCTCTCACTGTAAGCTTAAAGCTTCTGGAAACTTCAAAGGGACTTTTAGGATGGAATTCGTGTTTATTATGTGGATATTAACAAATGTGAGATTTTGATAATGTTTAATGGAATGTGTCAACATTGGGAAGATCTGCATAATAGTTTTCAAATGATCAATGCATGCTGTTACAAAATCATGCACCAGTAAAGGACCCATTCAAGGGATGGCATAACTAGTGGGTTTCAATGTAACACCGTATGAAAAGTTCACTGATATGGTGACAGATTCCAGTTGCAGTAACCACCAAACACACTATAGCACTGGTCAAGTTTTGGTAGAGCATCAAAGAATAATATTCTCAATATTCTGGAAGGCAATCATAATATTCCTCCTTTTCCCAACTACATATCTGTGTGAGGCCAGATTTTTTCCACATACTTCAACCAAAGCCATACATGGCAATAGGTAGACTGCAGAAGCAGATGTGTGAATCCAGCTGTCTTCAGTTAATCCAAACATCAAAAATATTTGCAAAAATGTAAAAAATGACCCTCCTCTCACTAAAATTTTTGTTTTGGAAAATACAGTTACTTTTCATTAAAAACAGGTTATTTGTGTTTACATATATTGGGCTCTCACTGTTATTTTCAAATTAATAAATATTTAAATATTCTCAATCTTAATTTCTAACGTGGCAAATATCAATAGATGAAAATTGATATAAACATATGCTTTTATGCTATAAACTCTTTAGAGTCCTCGATTTTTAGAGTATAAAGTATCCTGAGCCCAAACTGTGGGAACTGCTGCTACAGAGGGTCAGTCGTTTTATAATGAAGTAACCTAGTGAGGATCAGCAATGCAGTAACCGGTCTCGCTTCCCCTCGTTGGCACAAGTGAATACATGAGTAGGAGGACTCTATACATGCGAGCTAAGTACTCAGACAGATGCTTTCTCCCAGCTTCAGATCTGGGAGCCAGAGGACTGAGTCAGTCACAGCTTCAGGCCACGATTAACGATCCCAGTACGGCTCTGTTCCAGTTATATTTAAACTCTTCTAACACGTGTGCTGTAAACCCTTTTTGTTTTGTATATATGTATTTGTAAAACACACACTATGGTTTCACGTTGCATATGTTTTAAATGTACATAGGTGGTATTGTGATATACATATAGTTTTCTTTTTATTTTTCATCTTGGCTCTATGCTTTAAAGATCTGGAGTTGTCACAACACGCCAATAAGAAAAACTGTACAGACAAATCTTCTGACTTAGGTGCATTTTCATCATCATATGCAGCTAGAGATTTCACGGAAGCAATGCAAAAGTTTACCCTTTAATATGAAAAACATGGAAAACAGCCTCTAAGCTATAAAATTTATAGAACCAAATACAGAATGACTTTACTATTTGTTCTCAGAACTCACTTACTGATGATCTGAGTGTGCCGTGCACTTGTTCACAACACGAGGGTTTCTAATAAACATGAGCCAGACTGTATGGCTTCAGAACCCTAGCTCTACAACTGTCTGGCTTCAGGCAACTTACTCAACCTCTCTGTTTCAGTCTCATTCTCTGTAAAGTGGGGTTAGTAAAAGTACAGACTTCGCAGTGCTGACACAGGACTGAATGAATTACTATTTAAATGCTTCAAACAGTACCCAGGACATAGGGAGCATTATGCAGGTATTGGTGAAACGAAATGAGACGAGATGAGGTGAAAAGAGGAGAGAAGAGATGAAAGAAAATGTGCCGTCTAAGAACATCGACCCGTTTCTGTGAATCATAATCTGCTTTACCTGTGAGAGCATTTCTCCCCTTCATCCTCCCAAGGAAAATGTTGCGGTAATAAAAAGTTACTGAATAATTATGGGTAGAGGGAGAAGGATCTTACTCTGTTATTTTTATAAGTATTGTTTTTATACCTTGTGAAGAAACTTTAAAAGCCCTGAGAATGACATCACATCCTGAAAAAGTTTATATAAAATATTCTACTAGATTCTTAGTATAAGAGATTTATGGATCAAAAAGATCCATGTGCATTTAGACTAAGAAAATTAAAGGACTCTACATTTTACACCAAGTGTAATAAGTTGCCAAGCTTTTTAGGCCTCACAAAACTATCCTATTTTTGCCCCATCAAGACTTACATAACTTCTCTGCGCTCTTCTGGAAACAGAAAACAGAATTCTCAGAGCCAGGAGCTGTGAAATCAAAGCAGCCTTCGAGTACTTTCTATGACCACGTAATTCCTAGTATGAGGCCTTAAATTTATCAGAATTTTTATCTCTATCATTGATGATGATGTCACTTTGGAAGCACTAACTATCAGAAAAAGAGCATTTTCAATGGGATTTGAAGAAGTATTTCAAATGGAAGACAATGTACATTTGGACTATAAATACAATCATGGAATATATTTCTTAATTTGAAAATCAAGCTATATTTAATTCTTCCAAATTGTTTTTCCATTGTAGGCCACTGCTAACTTCTTTACAAGAGTACTTGCAATCACTTACTTTTCATATTGGGTGCCCTGGGGTAAAGCCAGATTAACTCTGAGCTGTGAATGTTACAAATGTTCTTGTTTAACGTATAATTGATTTAAATAGAGCTATTCTACAAAATGCAAACATGGTAACTGGTGCAATTTTACTTTGTTTTACTTTTTGCATGAGCAGCATATAAGAATATAGCAGCTTTGACTTTCTGGATGGACCCTTGCACAGCCAGAAGTCTGGCAGAATAATCACTGCAGTTCAAACTGGAGCCCCAGATGGAAACAAACGGGGGCCCCCACTGTGCCTCTTTCGTACTGCGAAGCTCAGTTCTGGACAGAAATGTGTTTCCAGTTAAAATGTAATCATTTCCAATTCCTTCTTATAACTGGATCATATTGGAAAGAAACAGCCTGAGGTCTGCAATTGCTTTTAATTACCACTCAATGTTGATTGAAGTGATCATATCCTTCCTATACTTTCGTGTTTTTATAGAACGAGCAAGAATGAAATAAAGATATGGCCTCTTTATACTTTCAGTATATTTTGAGAAAGATCTTTGTTTAACATTTTCCTCCTTTGGTTAGAGTTTCTGTCAGAATTGGATTTTCCCAATTTTATTTTCACCATGGATTGTAGAAAGAACTAGGTCAGTTTGACATCCTTGAATGGTCAAGTTTTTAAGTGTAGGTGGCATCTTTTTTTTTAATTCGGTAAGACTCAAGAGAGTTCATATGCTCCTCTGATTAAAGAATTTAAAACTGTAGGACACTTTGGATGACATTTATTCTAACTCCAACATATTCCTACCTCCTCAACCATGTAAAAAAAAAATGAGTGCACTGAGATTATTGAGACGGGGCAAGTGAAAAGCAAGTCCGAAAACCAAATCACTTCTTTACAAGAAGTGGAATAGAGGTGATTGCCTCTATTCCACACTAGTGCTTCTTGGAATACTCAGTACCTAAAATTTTAAAGTGGTTTTTAAAAATATTTTGTTTATTTATTTTTACAGAGAGGGGAAGGGAGGGAGAAAGAGTGGGAGAGAGACATCACTGTGTGGTTGCCTCTCACATGACCCCCACTGGGGACCTAGCCTGCAACCCAGGCATGTGCCCTGACTGGGAATCGAACCGTCAACCCTTTGCTTCACAGGCCCGTGCTCTATCCACTGAGCTACACCAGCCAGGGCTTAAAGTGGTTTTTATCTTTGCGTATTATTGGAATGCTATAAATAACAGCGATTCCTTTTCCTAGCTGGGATCTGAAACACGCGTCCTAAACCCCAGGTGAATAGCGGCACCCAAATCTTGGTCAAAATAGGAACAAATGACACATACAAAGATGTCGCATAGCCTCGTGTGATTCCTTCCCCAGTGTCTCAATTTCAAACAACCCACGTGGCTAAGGAAATGTACTTTTTTGATGCTTTTCTGGTTACTTCAAGATTTCAATGACAAATTAAGGAAAAATGTCTTAGGAAATTAATTCTATTAGAAATACATGGTCTTTAAAATGAATCCTGTATTTGGGTCTTCCAAGGAGGTATTGGCAATGAAAAGGGGAAATTTATATGCATGTCTGTTAAGACTCATACAGCAATATGTTTAATCAATCCACAAAACGTTAATAGCATAAGCTGTGCAGTCCAAATACCTAGGTGGTTAGCCTATTTTACTAATTCTGTGGCATTGGACAAATAACTCAACTTCTCTGTGCTTAAAATAGCTCACCTGATAAGTAGCTAATCACATTCCCTCCCTTGGGGATTCTGGGGAGAATTAAATACGATAAAATAAAGTATTTGGCACACTACCAGAAACATAGTCAGTCCTGAATAACAATTATTGTTATTATGCTTGGGTATGTGCCAAAACACACAAAAAATAAACTGTTGGCCCTGACTTCTGGAAATTTCTACATTATTCCTTACAAAATATAGTTCTTGTTAGGTAAAAATCCTAGCTTGATCAATACTGTACAAATAAAGAGCAACCAAATGAGAAAAGCAAAGGCTATTTATTCAGAGCCTGCTATAGCAAGGGAGTCAGCCACTGCCAACTGAATTTTGGCAGAAACTCCAAGTCAGGCAGAGGTGTGGGAAAGTGTCACAGTAGAAAAAAAAAAGGCTTCCGGTATGCCTTGGCTGTAGGCTATTGGTGTCAAGAAGCTATAGGCTGGCTAACTAGAAGCAGGGCATCCTACGTGATTGGTTAGGGGTGTGTACTTGACTTTCTCTAGTTGGTCCTAAATTGGAAATGGGACACAGATTAGGGTCAATTATTAATCAGGCCCTGGCCACTTGGGGCTGATTGTTACAGAAGTTATTGTCGAGCCTTCTGGATTGTCTCTAGAGATAGAGATGTGGCTTCCTGTAAGCCTGACTTCCTGGGTTGTTTACGGTACATAAATGTGTTGGTTTCCTGGAGGCTGTGGGTCAAAGTTCTGTTTTTATGTATGGTCTGGCCATTTTCTGTTTGTATATTCAGTCTTTCAATACTTCCTTAGAGCATAGTTGTCTTCAAACTCCTTAAAGTACTTTCTGATTCTGATGAAAGAAACATTATTCAAGATAAAAATGTTAGAAATTTAATTGGAAATTCATTTAGGAATACAGAACTGAAACTGAGTGTTTGAGGCTTTCCTATATACACTATTTTACCCAGAGTCAACAACATGCCCAGTCTACATGTGCCTGGTTGTATATTTCAGCTCAGCGGCATAACCACTCTTTTCATATTTTCCCTGGCATTGCAGGGGGAGGAGCCTGTGAATTACATTCCCCAGAACCCATAGCCAGCAGACTTTGGATTAGATTCCCTGATTAAAAGTTTTTCCTTGAAATATAGAAAGGAAAAGCCATTATTCTCCAGTGGCAGCCATGGACAGGCAGGTGGGGTCAGTGGACGATGGTTCATGTGAGGTTTTGCCAGTGGCTCCCAAGTATCCTTGGTGAAGCAGCTAATGTCAGTGGAAGTGGTTTTCCTGATATTCTTGCACTTCCAGATTTCCCGAAAGCTTGCAGGGGCTTTCCTGACCTTTGCTCTTCCAGCCCTTCGAGTAGTTTGGTATGTCTTTAATTCCCAGTGTTAAAGCCCCATTTTGTTCAAAATACCTACAGTGATCTCTGTGTTCCTGCCTGAATCCTGACGGAATGATTAGACGCTGCCCAAACCAGGTACATGCATATCTGCTGCTAATGGTCCGGATGCAACTAGCGTAGTCTATTATTAAACCGCCAAAACAGTTGAGAGAAAAGGAGTAAATGTTAAGTTTGATAATTAGAGTTGGCTTCTTATTTTTCTTTATCTCCTTAGCACTTAGCACACAGCCTAGCACAAATTAGTCACTCAAAAATGTTTAAGCCAAGTGGAATTAAATAATCAGATGTACAGATAAACGAACAAATTTTGAAGCAGACCAGGGCAGAAAAGCAGTCGACCAAAATAAAAGTAGACATAAAAAAGAAAATAGTAAAATTATAAGTGCCAATAAAATATATATCTTGCCAAGGCCCTTCTACAAAGAGAAGAATTTAAGATCAAAGCATTAATTAGGAATACTCTTAGAATTATCCTGTGGTTATTTCTGGTTATATTTTACTTTTTAATGCTTTTCTCCACATTCCTTTATTTCTATTGCTGTTAACTCCCTCCAAACTGACTTCAAATACATACACTCTCTGCCATCTCGATTGTTACTATCCTAATCCAGGCAACGGGACTTCTGTGGTAACCTCTGAACGAGTCACTCTGCTTCCGCTGCAGCTCCTTTCCGTTCATTCTGTAGGCCCGCCCGCCCAGCCCAGGAAGGCCGCCGCTGGCCACCTGTGGCTGCTGAGGGCCAGCAATGCTGCTAGCTTAAACTGAGATGTGCTGGAAGCTTCAAACACACACTGAATTTCAAAGACTTAGTATAAAAAAAGGGGAGATGTCAATAAATGTTTACATTGATTACAAAGTAGTTGGAATATATTAGGTTAAAGAAAATATATTAGTAAAATTATTTGGAAATAATTCGTCTTAATTTTTTAAATGTGGTTAATAGAAAATTTAAATTTTCTATGCGGCTGTAATAGATTTCTATTGGATAGAACTGCTATAGACAATAGTCAATGATCTTTTTAAAACGAAAAATAGTTCGTATTGTTACCCTTCCTTGAACTTTGCATGTAGAATAAAGACCAAAATTTGTCACATTGCCTTCAAGCCCCTGCCTCACCTGCCCTGCCCATTCTCCAGCCCCACTGCGTGCCCCTCACCCCTGGCTGACCCTTCTCTTTGTCCTTCTTGTTGTTCCTCAGGGGCCCCCGACCCGCAGCAGTTTCTTCTCTCACGTTCTCTCCTACCTGAAATGTAACCCGTGTTAGACCCACTATTGTTTTATCTTACAGCAACAGTTTTGTCCTGTATAACAGTTATGATCATTTCCAATTAGGTATTGGTTATTTTCACATAGATAGTATAGCAGAATTCCTATTTAGTAAATGGTCATGTTAATATTTCTATTGGGCTTAGGTAATTTCAGAGCCAGAAGGAGACTTCGAAGTCACCTAGATGAAATCTCCTTGTTTTAGGTATAATAAAGCTGATGCTTTTAAAAGTTTTACCAAAAAGGGGATATTCTTTTTTCTGTGATTTACATCTTAGAGAGTTAGTAACCTTTAGATGGAGAAACTGAAAAGATGATAGGTGAGATGAGAAGACCCTGCTATGCTAAATGAGAAATGCACAGGTTTATCTCGTACCCAGGGATTGTTTAATGTGGACCCACTCTGGAATGCTGTGTGTGAGGCAGACTGGGAGAATAAGCCTTTAAGCTGCAACAAAACCTGGGCCATCCAAGTAATGTAAGTTTTTTTTTTAATTTAAATTATATAAAGGATTGAAATTGATTGCTCAGTCTATTATTGCTCAGCTTTCTTTGTTTGAGAAAATCTCCATTTAGCCTTGATTTTCAAAAGATATTTTCACTGGGTATAGAATTTTTGGTTGACAGTACTTGAAAGATATTGTCAGCTGTCTCTTTCCTTTGTTTCTCGGTATGTAATGCGTTTACTTTTCTCTGGTTGCTCTTAAGATTGTCTCTTTATGGCTGGTTGTCAAAAATTTGATCATGATATAACTTGCCATGCTTTTCTTTATACTTATTCTGCTTTGGGTTTGTTGAACTTTTTGAATCTTTGGGTCAATGGTTTTCATTAAATTTGAAAAATGTTTAGTTACTCTTTCTTCAAATATTTTTCCTATCCCTCTATCTTATCTCCTCTGGGACTCTAATTATACATATAGTAGATGACTTTTTATCATCCCATAGGTCATTCTTTCAGCCATATTTTAATCTCTATGCTTATTTGGGAGAGTTTCCATTATGTCTTAAAGTAGATTGATCGACTGTTTTTTTTTTAAGCAGTGTCTAATCTGCTGCTAAATCCATCCAGTGCAGTTTTTCACTTCACTTAATGTCCTATTTGGGCCCTTCTTAGATCTTTTACCTCTCCCCTTATCATGATCGTGTTTTACTCCACTATTTTAAACATATGAATTATATTTATATTAGCATTTTAACGCCCTTGTCTGCTGGTTCTATAATATATGCCATTTCTGGATCTGTTTCTCTTAATTAATTTTTCTCTTAGTTCTGAGTTATATTTCCTGCTTTTTTGCATACCTGATATTATAATTAAATTGTAATGTAAATTGTGATGTAAATTGCAGATTTTACATCATTTGTACTGGGCTTTGTTTTGGTCCTTTAAATAGCATTTGACTTTTTTCTGCATTCCATTAATTTACTTAGATTTAGAATCAGTAAGTTCCTTTAGAGACTTGATTTTAATTAGCTAGAATGGAGGCAAAACAGTCTGTGGCCTGGGATTAATTTAACCACCCTATTGAGGCCTTCTGAGGATTTTTCCCATTTCCTTGTGTATACGAGATCATTTTACCCTGGCTAGTGGGAACAGAAATTATTTCCAGCTAAACAACTTCTACACGTTGTCTTGCCTATTCTTTTCTTGGTGACTCTATCTCTCCCTAGCCTTGGGTAGTTTCCTCACACACATGCACAATGATTAGTGTGCAGCTGAAAGACTCAAAGGGAGCTCTCTGCAAATTTCTGAACTCGCTCTCTGTAGCTCTCCTCTCTTTGGTTCTTTGCTCCATAAAATCTTGCCACCTTAGTCACCTTGAACCCTGACTTCTATACCCTCAACACAGTGAGACTACCATGCTGTTTTTGGTCTCTCCTTGCTCAGTGTGCTACAAACTTTCTCAAGGAAGTAAGATGGTATAATCCTAGGGCTCATCAGTATTTGTTTAAAGTGAAGTATAAATCAGTTTCCTGTTACTCCATTTTGGCCAGAAGGCAAAATCCCCAGTTTTTGTTTTCTATGAGAAGGCACTATGTCCTTTGTTCTTCATAGACTCAAAGGAATTTTAGAGCTCAAGAGACTCCTGGAAGTCATCTAATCTAAATCATCATAGTAAGTGATACTCATGGGTGAACAAAAACATGTAAAAATATGACTTTTTGCTGTACAGGAAGATATTTTATTCCAGCTGTAAATAACAAGTCATACCACAATTGTTAAAATTTTTAAAAGTGTCAATGATTGCCACTAGCTAAAATGTCTTTGGGTGGTGCTAGCAATGACTTATATAACAAAATGGTTCCCCTAGTGAGTCTAAAGACGAAAAAAAAATCACAGTTTAGTTTTGTTGGCTCCTAGTTTCCATTTCACCCCAATGCTTGTACTCTAGGTCTCCTTTTTCTTCCCAGGAGCCAGTGACGTTATTGGAGGACTCCAGCCTCCAACTTCCTTCTTGCTCCTTTTTCCCTTTACAGAAACCTTCCTGATACTTTGTCAATGCCTGTCTAGCTGCTATATCTATCTCCTTGATAGCAATTTCAATTTTATTTAAAATGCACCTGAATCTGAAATCTCTGTATAGCCCTTCCTCTGTGTTCATTATCTATTTCTTATTACTCTCATTAATACCAACATTTTCTGAAGGCTTCCAAACAGTCCACTAAAGTAGAAATTTGAAACTTAAAAGCTCTTGTCTAATGCCACTCCAGAAAGGGGACTTAAACCTAAGAAAGCCAGTGCTCTTTCTTTTTCTACCATAGAAAACACTGCAATGCAAAATAGATTTCTGTTGAAATCTCATTTCTAACTGAATTATTAATGAAAGTCATGGGTTAAAGACTTTAGTAGTAGTGTGAAATTATGATATAATAATAAATATGCGTGTATGTATTTGGTCTTCCTCCCATTTTTTTTTGGCCAGAGCGTTTTAGTTTCCTAAGTGATAAGAGTTACAAAGGCTAAATCAGTGTCTTTTAACAAGTCCCTTTCAACCACACCTGAGTTTATGTTAATGAGGTAACTTTGAAAATCCCTAAGAATGGGGCCTCGTTGCCAGGTTAACCAAATCTGTGATTAAACTGTTGAAACTTTGAGCTCTGACCTCCAGGAACAATGGAAGGACTGGAGGTTGATCTAATCACCAAATGTCTGTGATCTAATCAATCATGCCTGTGTATTGAAGCCTCCCTAAAAATCCTAGCAGAAGGGCTTAGAAGAGCTTCTGGGTGATGAACAGGTGGAGGCGCTGGGAGGGCGGCGTGTCCAGAGAGGGCGTGAAAGCTCCGTGCCCTTTTCGCCACGTCTCACTCTGTGCATCATCTCTTCTATCTGGCTGTTCCTGAGTTGTATCCTTTTGTTTTAATAAAGTAGTAATCTAGTAAATAAACTTTGTTTTTTCAGTTTTGTGAGCTGCTCTATCAAATTATCACTGACAACTTGGACTTGTGATTGGCATCTGAATTTGGGAGGAGGTGGTAATCTTATAGGACTGAGCCCTTAAACTGTGGGATTTAATGCTAATTACAGGTAAATAATGTCAGAATTTAGTTAAATTGTAGGATATCTCCTTGGTATCTGGAAAGTTGGAGAATTGCCTGGTGTGGAAAATCTACACAAGGTAGTATCAGAAGTGAAATGTTTTGAATAGTAGAGAGAAACATAAAGAGTGTTTTTCCTCTTTTAAGTAGTGTGTATTTTTTAAATAATTAAGTTAAAGATCAGGCATTGGGGAGATTATCCTGAACTACCTGGCTGTGCCCAAAGATGTGATTACAAGCAGTCTTATAAAAGGGAAGCAGGAGGGTCAAAGACAGAGGAGCACCGGTGTGACGAGGGAAGCAAGAGGTTAAGCGGTGCTTGGAAGGGAACACAGGTGGCCCCTAGAAAGCTAAAGAGACAAGGAATGAGTTCTGCCCTGAAGCTCCAAGAAGGAGCCACTTCTGTCAACGCCCTGATTTTAGCCCCATAAGTCATTTCCAACTTCTACCTCCAGAACTTAAGAGAAAAAATTCCTCTGTTTTAGGCCACTAAGTCTACAATAATTTACGACAGCAGAAGTAGGAAACTAATACTGACGGTAATCAAATGAGTGACATTTACAAAACATTGCCTTAGCTAGTGTCTCAGTGCAGGTGTTTTATATTGTTCATCAAGACAATAGTCACATGCGCAGATGCCAGACTTTGGTGTATTTTATATATCCCTCATTCAACAAGTGTCTTTGCAAGTTGTTCAGTACCCCAGTACATAAATCACTAGATCTGGACCCTTGAAATCATTTTTGTAACTTATTGATAATAATTACAATCACTAATAGCATTCATTGGGCATTAAGTAGGTCAGGCATTGCTCTAAGCACTTCATCCACGTTATCTAAATGTACAGGATAGTTTCTGTCATAATCCCCATTTTGCAGATGGCCTTGCTGGATGGAGCCAACTTCACACCTGTGGGTCTGTCTCTGTTTGAGATCTGGGCTTTCACCATATTTAGATTTCTCTTCCCATTGCCTTGTCTAACATGCGCTTCAGTTCCCCCTGACAATGTTGTTATATTCTTTTCATTAAGTGAAAAGAAGACAAAGCAACATAAGATAGAAAAAAGTGGTGCCCTTTTTCTGCCATCTGATAACATTAAACCATCTTTCTCTCCAACATTCTGGCAATTCTGAATGCTCTTTAAACATTATTTATTAATACTGAATTTGCAAATAATTTTCTCAATAGGAAGTTACTTCAAATATAAAATAATAGTAAGTAAAACAGTTTTTAACAACACTAAACAAGAATCACAGAGAAATAATAAAAATGAAACAGTTAAAATGCCATTAATTTCCTTTACAGGAATTTCGAGTCTGTGCTTCTGCCCTTGCCTTTGGAAAAGTGATAGAGGCTTCGCCCACCCCCCCCACCCCCACCCCACCCCCCGCCCCTCAATCTGCAAGCTTGGAAAAGGCACTTAGGCAGTTTGGCGTTCAGGTTCCTCTTCTGCAAATTTAAAATTGGACTAGAAGTTCTC